>DWLR01002872.1:0-14542 GCA_018246295.1 Papilio alexanor hazarajatica | reverse complement strand
GTCTATTACGCTTGCTTGTTACAACAATGAAGTTGTCTTCGCTAGAAGTGGTATATAGTATGAGTCCGCCCTTTGTGAAAACAACAAAGTGTAAATAAATAAAAAAATATATATTCATATATTTGGTAATATACATAGTATAGTTTAGAGACTGATATCAGGTAAACATCCGTAATTGACTACCGGCTTACCGATACTGATACAGGGTCTAATGAACATGGTAAAACACAGATTACGATCGCCTTTATATATTAATTGATGATTTATATTTTATATTACTTAGTAAGTATACTGATTCACAATTTAAAAAGCTTTATTAGCATCTTTCCTGTGGATACTTTATCCACTTACTTTGGCATGCAGAGTGTGCGCGCCATGCTTGGTGTTCACTTCACCGTGTAATTCAACAAGCAACATGCTACGCTTCGAAACTTTTTTGTTTTAAAATTTAATAAACTGCTACATAATTTAACCCAGTAGCCTAACTTATTTTCAAAAAGAGTGCAAAGAGGGTAAATCCTAAACTTCCTTTGAGTTATTTATGCCACTAAATATGCGTGAGCTTTTTTTTTCGTTTTTAAAAAATGCTGCCGTAATAATAGAACTCTATTATTACGGCAGCATTTTTTAAAAACGAATTGGTTAAAATTTACGTCACATGAAGAAAGATTTTAATAACAAATATTAAATTGACCCATAGATCCATAAAGCGTTAATGTGCATATACAAATAATTTGCAATAAATTTAATCAAAGAAGAAAAAAAATAATGCTAAAAAGCTCACGCTCACGCTCACGTAAGCTCAAGAAGTTTACTTTCCTTGTATACATACATTCCTTGTTATAATTTCAATTCTCGAATAGTAAATTATCAGATCTTTATATACCTATTTCCTTCTCTTCCTAACAACTAGCTTAATTTACATTATACTTCATTTAATTTCCATAACTGGATTTATTTTAAATTTTGTATAGATCTAACTTTTTATTCTGAAACTCAGAGTAAGTTTTCACTTCTTAACCACGTGTTTGAAATAATCAGAGTAAGTCTACGTGTTGTTCGTATCCATTCATATTTCTCGATAACATTAAAACTGTCTGTATACTATATTTACTTTTTCCTTGCAATTGATCAGTGCGAGTGCCGCGGAGTCGGAGTGCGGTTCGCAGTCGTCGTTGGCGTTGGATCTGCACGGCAGCGGCGCTTGCGCGGGGGTCACGCTGCGCGTGTGCGACAACACGCGCCGCCGCCCGCTCGCCAGGCAACAGCGCCTACGAGAAGATACTTTATTTCGTGAGCTGAATTACATCTAAATCTAACTATACCGTTTTTAATGTGAGGAAATTCCTGTGCATGTCGACATTTGCAGGGGTAAGTGCGGACTATATTGGACTCCTACCGACTTAAATCTCATAATTTTCCTCCCACGCATATTGGCAAACCTACAGGAACGGTCTCGAACACATCCACGACCCTGTCTGCTGCAGCCACCAAGGAAGCTCCGTCCCTGGGGAGAAGTCCCTCCACTTCTTCAAGACGCGTCGGAACACCAAGCGCGTCCTCCACGGCTCTTAATATATCAACTGCCACGGAGAACTGCTTGGAACAATAAAGCCGCGTTTTTATGGTAAACATTTGTTGATCAACAGAAAAAAGACAAATGTTTACGACCGTTGAGCGAAAGCTTCATATAATCATCAGCTCTGCACCAAACAGTGTTTTCAACTACAACATTATCTTTGAAAGCAACATTCACAGCTTCGTTTGTAAAGAATTGTTTACCATCAATACCAGGGTTTAAGAGCCCTGAGCCCTGACGAATAACAATCGTCATCGTAATGAACTCAATTCTATCCATCCGTGTAGCGAGATTGTCTTGTCTTTTCGGACGTCTTACTATATTTTGCTCTACTTTCTTCTGTTAAACTTCCCAAGTTATTTTAAGTCTCGTGATACCAGTGTCGAAATCCAAATGTTACTTAGTATGGTACCACTGGTAAAACATAAATTAGGTCACGTAATTCTGATTCAACGTGTTGCTATTATGAATTTGTAATTTAAACCTTTACCTTTTCTTCAGTAACTTTTATTTTCTTAAAGTATATATTTTTCGTTTCAGCTTTGTCTGGAGAAAATATCAGCAATATTAATTGTATAGAAGAATCTAGCCCAAGGTAAGAAATGATAATAAATAATAGTAGCAAGGTAGTAATCAATAGCTAGCTAGCATACGTACTAGCCATAGATTAATGGTGCACTAGCCTATATGAGTGGTGTCATCATAAAATTTTGATAATATGCTTAAATAGTGACGGTAATGAATATAATAAATCATTTCGATGTTTATTTCGTAAGTTTAATATAATTCCCTTAATATACAATTACAACCTATAAGAAAGAAGTTCATCTTAGACTTATGTTATCTCTACTTCTGGACACGTCATTAAACGTCCATAATAGGTAATTGTACGTATTCCCAAAGAGGGTTGGCGTCAAGCAGGCGGCCGGATATAAAACTATAGCCAAAACCAGTTACAGTATGGACTACAGTAGAGTCCAGGATATATGGAAGAGTAGGACATACTGTGCCGACCTTACGCAAGTAGGAAAAGGGCAGGGAAATAATGAATAGGTAATTGTACGCGCAGGCTTCGTCATACTGTCGTAAAAACTATCTCCCACATTTACTTTAAAAAAGTCAATATTATTTTACTAATATGCTATTGTTTTATTTAAAATATTTACTTAATCAGAAAAACAGAAAGTGACACACCCGATGCAGTTGAAATGGTGCACTTGTCAGTGGATCAAGAAATGCGATCCTGCAGTGCTCCGCCGCCTTCCCACAGCACGCCCCCAGTAACACCGCTCCAAGAGTCTGTTCAAATTTCCCCCTTGCCGTCCGCAGTAGAAACTTGCATCCTAATCAACGAGCCCGAAGACACGTTGACTGAAAATTAACAAGATCAAATAATGACATCCGAAATATAAATAAAACTTGTGTATGTGTATATTTATTTACATATACGATATAAATTTCTAACGAAATTTTTGAATCTTTCGAGTTTTAAAGACCACGCTGTCTTTAGGACGTGCTACGAATGTTTTCCTATTTTAACATTCTTAAATCACTTGAATATTTTTGTAAATTTTAATATATTTGGTTTTCATAAACGTTTATAAATATATAAGTGTGATAGTACGTATCTCCTCAGAGGCCGCCGTCATTAATTACTTGTGAAATCGCACATATGTCTACAACTACTTCTATATTTTAACAACACAAATACCATTAAATTTAACTATGATAATACGCCGTTAATTAAATTTACATCTAATCTATTTATAACTATAAATTTCTCTCCTATTGATGTGTAAGAAACTTTTTACAACCCCTTATTAAAAGATAAAAGACTGATAAAAGCGAATTTTGTAAAAAAAACTAACCACATAATTATATTGTAATTAAAACTATAAAGACTTAATGTATAACTACATTGCTGAAAATGTATATTGTAGTTAGTGGATATAAATACAGTTTTCAAAAATAGATTAGCTGTAGAAAATGTTTATAAATTTGTGAGGTACTGTATTGTTTACTAAAACTATACACAGAATCTTATCCATTACAATATCGTCTTTTCATTTTAATAAAATATCTATTTCATTTTAGATTCCAATTTCATAGATATCGTGTATATATTGTACCGTATCTAGCAATATGAACTTTGTATATACACCTCAATAACTTCGCGGTGGCCTCTTGTTTTACTTAGAAAACCCTAAAATGTAATGTGTCAAAATGTCATGTGTCAAATGTGATAATTATATCTAATTGTTTGTTAAAAGTGCCGTCGATGTCAGTGTACTGTAGAAACGATACAAAGTAAGGAATTAGCAGTAGAATTGGCACTCTATAAATACTATAATATGTAAAACGTAACAACAAAGCCTTGGGTTTTTTTTTTGTCCAACTGACAGGAGGGTGATGTTTTTCGCGGATATATATGTATTTATCTGTGTATGTCATGTCACTTCCATTGTTATCTCCTGGATCCTAAAGGGATGGATCGATTTTGAAGTGTGAGGTGCGTATTCGATTCGTACCCCACGTGTTACACGGATGAAGTTCGTTGGGCTTATTGATTTTTAAATTAACTATTACCCATTAATTTTATTTTTATGGAAGAGTTCTTTTAAAATAACGTCTGCAAATATCAGTGTTCAATTAGAAAGTTAGTCAAGTGTATTGAAGAGCAATCTTCAGATGATCTTGTTTCACTTCATACGAAGTGCTGAATGTGAAGTTATTGTGCGTAAATATTGTTTAACATCAAACAATATTTCTTCCGTTTCTGTATTTATTACCGTTAACGGCTCTAAGTGAAACATATTCCTTTTATACGTTAGGTTCTCAATATTTACGATTTTTTACGGAACCAAAAACTTATGATTGTTAAAAAGCCAGGGATTTACAATGGAATGTTGGAATTTAATACTTTTAATTAATTTCAGTGGAGAAATATTTGAAATATGTACATACAATTTGATATGTTTCAGATTTTTTATTTATTTTTTGTTTCTATTTCTAAATATTTCTCTTGTAGTGTGCAACTTTGTGTTTACGATTTGTATATACTTTGAATAGATACTTATAATACCATGCCATACCCAGTTTTGGACAAAATATATAATATTATCAATTTAATATGCTCATCACTTTTAAAACCCACTTTGTTTTTAGATTTGACTTGAAAAATCCTTTTCAAAAATATGGTTAAAGCATTTTATTAACATTTTTATACAATAAACAGTTTTATATGGAGGAGACAGCATACTTCGATGTTTCGTAACGTAAGGTAGCACATAATTGATCCAAATGGTTGTTGTGATGTCTATTAAAGTTGTTGATGACAATATTTTTTTATTCGATATCCTTTTATATTTAAACCTTATAAAATGTAGCTTTCTGATGATGATAGAGTTTAAAATTAGTTTAGCAGTTTTACAGTTCAGCACAAAAACCAATATTTTTTATTTTATTAATCGACTTCAAGAAAAGAGGTTCGATCGCTAGATTTTTTTATATTTGTTACCGCAGAACTTCAACATTTATAAACCGATTTAAATTTTTTTTGTTGGTAACATTTACCAGATTCAATTTAATTTTGATTGACATTGAACCGTGGGTTCTGAAGATACACCGAAAATTAAGACTATTGGCAGATTTAAGACAAGCCCTGCTTTGGTTTAATGCATTTCTAATGAGACGTACCGAGATTATAAACGACAAAAAAATAATTATAAATATATATATTTTTGTTAATTTGAATTTGGTTTTGTTTTTGTTAAAAAAATAGAAGACTATAACAATATAGAAAAAAGATCAAGCCAACAACAATCACATTATATCATTGATATCAGGAATTAATTCAACTTGGTGTGTTGGATTTCGACCAAAATTTTCTACCTTAAAAACTCGTCAGTAGTTTAATATGAGCATGAGATCACTGTTAAAAGCAGCACTAAAAAAAGTCAAAATGGCCTTCGTGACCTCCAACACTAGATTAGAAGATGACATAATGTAAGAAGAATTACATTACGTCATCGTTGACGATGAAGATCTCTTAGAAAAGTTATACATCTTAGAAATCAATAATATACCCGCAATTACCTCACTCGACTTGTGCGTACTTTAATAGATATTGAAGATGCAGAACTAGCTATCATCTGACGTCATCTTTTACCAGGTCCCGGCAGAACAGGAGTAAATTTAATAAGGTAGTAAAATAATATATAGCTTACATGTAGTAAAGGGCTGTGTTTATATAAATGTATATACAAACAAATGCTTTATGAGAACGCGATTAGATTTATCTTGTTAGCTACATTACTGATAGCACTAAGCAACTAAGCGCGTTATACTGATAGGTTTTTTTATTATATGTGTATTTATATAAAAGCAGAACAAATACTTGATACGAAAAATCTCTTACACACTTATCAATTATTTTAGAGCCACACTAAAATAAAACCTGTTTTGCAAACATATATATATATAAATACATGTTTATGAAAACAGAAGACTAGCCTTTAAAGCAACAATTTTTTACAGGATAACAGGATTTGTCTACGGGGCGTGAAACGAGCAACGACTATTTTTGACACAAACAAAAAAGCTCACCAATTGTACGGTTTCCTTGTGGAGCGCGTTCTCGTTACAACACCTTGATCCAGCTAATGGATACATAAGCGGCGCATTCGTCACTACAAATCAATGTGTGTCATTGGATCATGAAAATCTCTACTAATCCTATCACCGGCTGGATAATCCCTTTAATTTCATTAGCAAATCGAGGATATAAAACGTGAGATTTGTGAGCGATAGTCAGCAGTCAGTCAGTTGGTGGACTCGCAAACACTACCGAGGGCTGCTCAAAAAGATGATCCCGCCTGCAGTGATGGACAACCACACCGAAAATAACTACAACTATGGCGCTTACTTCGCGCCATACAGGTAACTTTTATATATATGTTACTGCTCATACACTTTTTACTTTTTATTTGATTTGTTTCTTTTTATTTAAAAAAATAATAATAATTGTATAAATTATTTAAAAGTATTTGTCAAGTTGTACTGGGCTAAAAGTACCTAACGTAAAACTATTAATTTTTTTTAAGTCTTAGTAACAATCGTTAACAAGTACGAACTCTAACACACATCGTTAAGTTAGATCGTAATGTTTTTAAACATATTTCAACCCTATTAAGGTATTTCATTTTTGCGAGACAAATTAAGTTCTTTGAACTAGACATGCTACTTTCCTACTTCTAATAGCTTAAAAAGCTTGATGACGCGTTTACAGAAATATTGGAACGTGTTAGCCCGATTTCTTGTACTTCGTGTGAAAGATGTGTGTCAGAAAAAATTTGATCCATGTCTCTCAAATCTATTATTATTGTGTTCAGATCAGACGAGCCGGTGGAGATGCTGGGCGCGGGGCTGACGGGCGCGGACCTGGCGGCCATCCCGGAGCACTGGCTGGCATACCCCGCGCCGCCCGCCAGCGCGCACACCATGCTCGCACTCGTCTACGTCTTCTTCACTGCCGCCGCCCTCATCGGAAACGGACTGGTCATATTCATTTTTTCCGCGTTAGTATTCAACAAACAAGTTAAATCTAACTAAGAAAATTTCAGACACACAGAAAGCCTCTAAAAAGTAATCACGAGCAATGGGTCGCCCAATAACAAGCGATCACCGCCGCCCATGGACATTCACAACACCAGAGGAACCGCGAATGCATTGCCGGGCTTTAAGGAAAAGATACGCTCTCTTCTTGAGGACCCTAAGTCGAATTTTATTGGAAATACCGCTAAGACAGATCAGACAGATATAAGGTTGTTATAACTCGACTTGCATCGGAAGCTAAATCCTAGACAAGCAAAGTATTTTGTTTTTATTACTATATTTAAAATAAATAAAAAGTATATCCTTTTTTGAAAAACTGACTGATGAAATTATTCGACTATTATGCTGTACTATCTCAAGTCTCAAGCCGATTGACAAACGCGATGCTTTGCAGAATTCAGTATGATAATACTTTGTAGTTGGTTGGTTGATATATGGCACGCTGTGTTCAATACACATCTGCGAGACTACACTCTCTGTTTTTAAATACTCCAAAATAACAGACTATCTAAAATAAGAAATGTTGTTTTTTTTTTTCAGTTCGAAATCACTTCGAACTCCTAGCAATCTCCTCGTCGTACAGCTGGCCGTTTTGGACTTCCTGATGATGTTAAAAGCGCCGATATTCATCTACAACAGCATAAAGCGCGGTTTCGCCTCTGGCGTTATAGGATGTCAAATATTTGCATTCATGGGATCAGTGAGTGGCACCGCTGCGGGACTTACGAACGCTTGCATAGCTTACGACAGGTATGCAACAAATCTAAAACCGATCGTTTTTCAAAAGAACTATATAATATGTTCAATGATTTAAGGTAATATACCTATTAATAGTTTAACATTGTAATAATATAGTTAATTTATGTCTATTACTGTGATACAAAATACTCACAAAAAGTTACTGTACTCTTGAAAATCAATAACTTGGGTTTATAGGTTCAAATAAGAAATCTGTATAAGTTTGGCTAAGAACGACTACTCCTTAATATTACGTTGCAATATCTACACATTATACCAGGATTTCAAATAATGAGGTTTCATTACAGACCTCTATAGTCACGACTGTAGATATTTAAGAAACCTAAACAACTAAGTCGTTTAACATCAAGTAATGATGGTAACGTTTTTCAAAATTAACTGAATATATCTTTCTGAACTTATATCACTTTCGTTAACATGTTATAGTTTAATAATAACCTAATTAAGAGTTTGGTTAAACTTCATGTCTAGGGTCCTAGGTTTCTTACCAGCCGATCGGTTAGACAGAGATTTCTGCTCCATTTTGTTTTAACATGCTTATATAAACGTTAAGAATGTTGACCCGACTGGCGACTGTTTTCGTATGTATTTATGTCCGTTCCATTGTGACCTTCTGTAGCCTAAACGGCTTGACCGATTTTGAAGTGGGAAGTGTTATTCAAATCACATTCCTCTTCAGAATGTCGTAGGGCTACGATCAGTGAGGTTTATTATTTTTTAAGGTAACTATATAATGTTTTACATGATATTATGTGCAGACATTCGACCATCACGAGGCCGCTGGATGGACGGCTGTCGCGCGGCAAGGTGCTGCTCATGATGGTGTGCGTGTGGGTGTACACCGCGCCCTGGGCCATTCTGCCACAGCTGCAGATCTGGGGTCGATATGTACCTGGTAATTTATTATTCATCCCTTTTAAATAGATTAAACTTTTAGAATTATCTAAGTAATATCGAATGGATATCGATTAAATTAACATTAAGTTTAAAGTAATTATTAGTCATATACAAGTAGGTTATACAATAATTTTTATTTAAGTAATCATTTGTTTTCTAAAATACATTATAGAGTAATTAAAATAAATTAATGAGAACGACTAGCTATTAACTTAATTGTTTTAAATTTTTATATTAGACAGTACCTACCCATAACTGTTCAATGCATTCCAGAGGGATTCCTGACCTCTTGTACGTTCGATTACCTCACCACGACATTTGACAACAAACTGTTTGTGGCAAGCATGTTCGTCTGCGTCTACATATTCCCGATGCTGGCCATCATGTACTTCTACAGCGGAATTGTGAAACAAGTATTTGCACACGAAGCCGCCTTAAGGTAAATCCTTACATCCTTACATATCATGTACCAACTACAATCCCGCGGATCAAATAACAAACCGTTCCATGACATTAAAACCGTAATCTCGTCAAAAACGCGTTGTTTAAGTGTCCAAATTCCGAAAGTATTTACTTTTTGTTAAATGAGTTTGTTTATTTTTTTAAATGTATTAGGTAAATATTAATAAACAATACATCCAGGGACACTGCAATGATCTCAAATTTCGCTTTGAATGTTGCCAGGATTATTTTTTTAAACTAAAAATAACAGCTTAATTCTAATTAATTTTGTTTTATTTATTTATTCATTTAGTTAGTATGTAAAACTGACTTGCTATTAGGACGTGACGTATATTATTATCGAATCTGAAATAGGGAACAGGCGAAGAAAATGAACGTGGATTCCCTGAGATCGAATCAGAATGCCGCCGCCGAGTCAGCTGAGATCCGCATCGCCAAGGCGGCACTCACCGTCTGCTTCTTATACGTGGCATCGTGGACGCCTTACGGTGTGATGTCGCTTATTGGAGCGTTTGGAGACCAAAATCTTTTGACACCA
The DNA here is from genome assembly GCA_018246295.1 of Papilio alexanor hazarajatica. NCBI lineage: Eukaryota > Metazoa > Arthropoda > Insecta > Lepidoptera > Papilionidae > Papilio > Papilio alexanor. The sequence continues at coordinate 4,694 of DWLR01002872.1, read as the reverse complement.
GGGGTAAAGACAATTTATATTAGTAAAACTTTATTAATATATATACTATATACGAAGTCGATTAACATATATAGCCATTTTATAATAGGTGATTACCATCAAAATAATTTTCCAATTCATTTATCAAGTTTAGGTAATTTAAATTCAAAATATTACATATCAAATGATTGTATTTACTTAATATGAAAAAGCTAATGCTAAAATAGTGCATGTTAAATAATTTTAATGTACGATACCTTTTTGCAATGTTTTTCTAGGTAACAATGATACCCGCCCTTGCATGTAAGGGTGTCGCCTGTATCGACCCTTGGGTATACGCTATTAGCCATCCAAAATACAGGTAAATAAGATATATTTCATACAAATTATATTCCTCGGTAAATCATTGAATAATATTTAAAAAAATATGTTGAATTATACTGCGTGACGAAAGGAAGAATTAGAAAAATGATAAATAGGTGACACTTTGACCTCCTGAGACCTAAGATTATCAAATATTAATTATAAGAAAGACCGAACTGGCTTTCCACAGAACAAAATAGCAACCATTATTATGACCACGTCATACGTACGTACGTATAATCACGTAATGTAGTAACATTTAGACATAATCGAGCGCTTCAAATTTAGACAGGGTGGATTAAGTAGGTACATGATAAAACTGTTTAATTTCAATAATCTGATAAATTGGGCGAGGTGGTACGTAGATGGTGAAATGCAGCAAATACATTTTTACCGAAACCTTGTACCCTTTGGTTTCCTAACGCCAGGCTCAGATTGTCTGATTACTGAAATGTATACTTTTCAGCATGTACTTAATCTACCATTTCAAGTATAGATTTTTATCTTTTAAATATTTCAATCGGCTGCCATATAAGTATACCAATATTGAATGATCATAATCGGAAGAGGTTCTTTTCAGCATTTACTTAACCTCCCCATACCTTAATCTGGCGCTCTCGAATAAATCCACAAATAGTAACACGCCACTCTTACTATAAGATAAAAACACGGGGAGTGTATTACTTATATGACTGTATTACTACTACATTGAAGGTCGATTGGTATAACATATTTATTCATTAGGCGACTAGTGTTACGAGTACTCACAATCGACGAGCATGAATACGTAAATGCAAAAGAAATAAGCATCGTGAGCCAGAGCCATGCAAAATTTAAAAAAAAATTATCATCTTTAATAGATTCACTCAAAAAATTATGGCTGTCAGTTTATTTGTATTCTAATATTTTATGAAAATTCCAGGCAAGAACTTCAAAAGCGAATGCCATGGCTTCAGATCGACGAACCCGACGACAACGCCTCCAACACAACTAACAACACGGCCAACAGCTCAGCGCCCGCGTAACTGCGAACATATATCGACATACAATGCGCATAAACTTTCCGACAAGCACTCCTCGAGATAACTTTTATTGTGCAAAAGATATTTAATGTTTGACCGATTACATATAAGAATATTAATCTAAAAAGTTATGTAAGACAAAAGTATCTCTTATTCATTTATTAAATTAGCCTCAAAGAGTGTAAAAATAAGCTCAAAATGAGTTAATAAATAATAAAAAAAAAGTTTTAAACTATACTTAGTTTTTTCGGTGGATAACGATGAACTGGCATGAACAACGGAATACGAAATATTGTATCTATTCTTTATGTAATAAATAGCAAAGCATTTCAATAAACAGGAATTGTGAAAATTATGTGGTTTAACTTATTTATTACTATATAATTATAACTACTATGACAGGCATTGGGAAAAGTCGATTAGGGTCCTTCAAAAAGAGAGCGTATCTTTTCCTTAAAGGCCGTCAACGCATTTGCGGTTCCTCTGGTGTTGCGAATGTCCATGAGCGTCGGTGATTGCTTACTATTGGGCGAACGGTTGCTCGTTTGCACCCTTCTCATACAAAAAAGTGAACTAATACATACTGATGTTGATTAGATAATTATTTTTAACTATAGAACAGAAACAACACATTTAAAGATGTATATAACCCTAAGAGTGTTATACATTCTCTAGCAGATATTTTTCAATAATTTTTAATGCCTTGGGACGAACTGACATTAATAATGCAATTTGAAATATTGTACCTATAGTAAAGTGTTAGTAGTGATATGTGATACAAATGTTCAACAAAAGAGAATTGTAAAAAAATATTATTATTGTGAACTACATAGGAATCATCAGAATTTTTAATCATTATATTTAAAAAATACATTTAACATCAAAAGTTTGATATATCTCCTGAAGGATCATTAAACCTCCTCCTCCAATGTATTTTTATTTATAAAAGTGCATATGTTTATGATTTGAGACATACTCATTGTGTTCCATTCAAATTCCGTAAGATTTCTTTATTTCCTTATAAATTTTGTTTATAATATATATTTCATGGATTAGATGAAAATATTCATATTGGACAATTTACTTAAGTAATAATTGCAGATATGACAGGATATTTGAGTAGTCATGATTTTAGAGCTGAGGAAAATTGGAAAGTCTAATATTTCATATTTATAATCAGTTTGAATTTAAGCACAAACTATTTATTGTAAGCTTGGTTTTTTTTTATACATTTCTATTATTAAACGTTTAAAATAACTAAAACAGTTATTTCAAAATGGCAGCACTCTCTTCCTAGGGTGCTATAATATAATTGAACAACTCATTATGAAGGCTGTATCATCTTCCTGAATAAATGATACCAATCACATCTTCTATCAACTTAACATTAATTTGGAGACAACTATGTCCAATAGTAAACTTCTGAAAGAAAATGGGAGGTGATACACATATTTCATACAGATTCATACATATGTAATTTTATAATTCCATAAATATCCAAAAAAAATAAAATTTTTGGATATAATATCTATAAGTTCCCAAATGGGCTATCTCAACCCGTGAAATACCATGACCTCACAGAAAACACAGATTACTGCATTTCATCTGACAAGTAGCTTACCTCTTTCTAGAAAGGAATGGGAAGGGAAAGTGGATTTGACAGGGAGGGGATGGAGTAAAAGGAAATAGCATTCACTTAACACTAAGCGGCCTGCCTCCTCTTCTGCCATCCTCTTCCATAAAAAAAAAACTTTAGTGGAAAGAAAACACTTTAACATTTTTTTAATTATTTATTATATTATTTGACTTTTAATCAACTCTACGTCATAACTTATTTAAAATAACTTATTTCCAATGAGATTCTAAAACCTGGCTATACACCTGGCCTATAAATGTTAGCTTACTTGTCAAGTAAATAACATAATTGTTAACAAATTCACAGGAATATTTCCACTGTCCCTAAGTACAGTATCAAATCTGAAAATGGCTAGTTTACTTGAATATAGTTTAAAGTTGTGTTTTTTTTTCACCATATATTTCAAATTATTAACTCCATTGTGGCAAAAATTTAACTCATTAATTGATACTATATATTTAGATAGATTACCATATTGCAATTGGTTTATTTGATGGAATGTCACAAAAAAATATGAAGCTTTTGAGATTTTTGAGTCTCTATGGTGTAGAGACAGTCAATTTATCTTATTAATGTTTAAAAATGAGGTAAACATACTTTCCCTGCAAACAACTCTGATATGACCGTTATCCATAAAGACAGCACAAATAATATATAGGATATACCAACTTGGTGACTGTTAGGAAGTTGATATGGCTGTCCACCAATTTCATCAACATGGAATCCCATGGGGAAAATAACCGCAGCAAGACAAAATGCCACCACTGAAACATTCATAAATAAATTGTATCACAGGTCTGGATTGACTACACAATATAAAAGTGGTATAATAACAGACTTACTGGCAGCAAATCCAACCCATCTTGCATATGGAATGACATTACGATCGAAATGACTTGACGCTAAAAGGATTACAGTGCTTGTTATACAAACACATCCAATCAGTATACAAACTAGAGCTAGTAGCCATTCCGGTTGTAGGTCTGGTGTAAAACATACTTGGGGTCTGTTATAGAGCGTCATACAAGACCACATCAAACCAAGACGTGTATCACCTACAAAAATAAGATATATTAATAAAGAATCTATACATCACAATTGATTGCATCTTAATTCTATCTGATTTAGTAATCTTACCTCCAACATCAGTAATTATCCAATCAGGCATAGCAAGACTAACAATGGCAAAAACATCTGCTGCCATGAACAAGGTCCCCGATATAACAGTTAACTTATCCATATTTACACTTTTAACTTACTAATGTAATAATAACTTGATAAAAACAACCATTAAAAAGATTTTAAAGTACCGTGAAGGAAGTAGTTGTTACTTATTGCTGATATTATTTACATTGTTTTGTCAAAACTGCCAGGCCCAGAAATTAAGTGACAGTGACATTTTATCAGGTTGGCAACTAATAAACCCGCCATCTCACAGTACAAGATTATTTTATTTTTTAGAGAACTTAATACAGTTATTTCTCAATAATGTAAGCACCATCGTTTTCTATCACCTGTCGCCAACGCGTTCGGTCTTTCGGTTTTTGATTGAAATCAGTGAGTTCGGTTTTCAGATGATCCTCATCCATGATTTTTTTTTCTTTTAAATAATGAGAAAGCGAACGAAACAAGTGGAAATCAGAAGGCATAAGGTCTGGTGAATACGGTGGGTGGGGAAGGACAGTCCATCCAAG
>DWLR01002871.1:0-14545 GCA_018246295.1 Papilio alexanor hazarajatica | reverse complement strand
TTCTGCTAGAAATTTCTTACTATACAAAATTATTATCAATTTAGATACATTTTGTTATATTATAACTGTCTAATTTTGTTTGTAATTACAAAATTCACGTAATTATTTTATGATATTTATTAACCTTACTGTTCGTAACTAACTTTTATGTTAAATAGATTCGTAATTTAAACTTTCTAAATATGTAAAGATTTTGTAAAGTCACAAGGACGACAAAATAATTAACAATCAAGTATTTTTATACTGATAATTAGATACAAGATGTCAAGGAATTAAAAGTTGACGTCGAAATTGGCGCCAAAGTTCTGCATGTGCCGCCATCTTTTTTACTTGTTGGTGGTGAGATTGTTGTTTCATTTTTTGTGCCACAATTTTATTTTAAAGAATATTCAAAATGTTAATTACAATAAGTAAATATGTTTATTTCATATAATCGTATATACCTACGATTATTCAACCAAACAGAGGTTTTCGATACCTACATATGTTAGACAAAACAACAAAATGTGCTAAAATTCACTTGTGGCTACGATCTTTTTTTAATTATCGCTAATGTAAATAGCAGTATAGATATATCAATAACTTCTTTAAGTGAAATAAAATTCTAAAATATCGTAAAATAATACCGTTTTTGATGTAGATATACTGTTAATGTATTATTGTAGTTATTGATATGTCAATGTCAGTGACATTAAACATAAAGGCACGTTATACTCGACTCAAAAACAGAACATTCATCATTTTTAAACTCGGTTTTAGTATTATAATTTATAGTACCTTCACCCTTGCTTTTGCAAAACCTCTCATTCGAAGTAGATATAACTTTACCAAATTTCATTCTCATACAATCCACATAAATTTCCTTACTTTTTCAATATTACTGTTAATTTTTAATAAGTCGCTAATTTACCTAATTAGCTCTAATTCTTTGAGATCCAACGTAATCCATTGAATCATATGATATCTACCTAAGAATTTTACCATCAAGTTAAATATAATTTCTCACTTTAAGGTAAATAAAACTTTTACATGAATCAGTATACGTGTCTGTATGTTTAGTAGTTTTGCTATTGTAATTAACTCCGCTATGTGTGTGCGCGGCGCCGCAGGTGATCTCGCCGGAGAGCGCGCCCCCCGCGCCCGCGCAGCTCGTGGCCGAGGCCAGCACTAAGTTCACTATCGGAGACTTCGACGTAAGCACCCTGTACAACAATGACTAGTTTTTTTTTTTTTTTAATTTATTTATGGCAACTTTTTCCTATTTCTATTGTCGCGAAATTGTCAATTTAATGTGTGGCAACAAATTTATTTGTATTACGCTTCCACGTTTTTTTCTTCTTTTATTTCAATTAAATAATTATTAATTCAATTATACAGTCATATTCTGTTTCAAATGTGGCTCGAAAAGTGTGATTAGATTTGTGAAAGGTATGCTTCGGTCGTTCGAACATCGTGAAAGAGAGAGAGAGAGAGTGACAAGACAAATCTAATTTGCAAAAATGGTAATGGCAGTGTTGGTAAGGAAACTCTCAGATAAATTCATATCGATCAAATAAATGACATCCTAAAGAAAGGTTATATAATGAGAATCCGTAACCAAGGAGCACTTGGAAATTCGTAATCTCTGCCTAGACCTCTAGGTTACGGCGTGAGGCGGGCGACATGAAGTTATGTTTTCTATTTCATTTTCTTTATTACTTAGTTTCTTTATGTGGGTATGATAATTTTAATGATCCTTTTTACATTTTTATATATGTGTGTGTGTGTATGTGCAAGTTGATCTCAAAATTTGAGATATCTTTTAGTTTGAACATGTAAACCTTACGTTTTAAAGTTGGAACCATTTTACGAAACGTGAGACACCTTTAATATTCGTGAAATGACGTTAATTTATATTTCGAAAGTTGTCATAAATGAATAATTGCTATTGTTCTTTTATAAATTGAAGAAGTCAAAAGTACAGGCTCAGGAAATAAATGTCTTTTCGTTTTTTTTTATTTATTTAATAAATGTGGCACTATATAAAAATCACATGTAAATATGTTTAACCCGATTACTTTAGGGGGTGGACAGCAGTGAGGAGCGGCCAAGCAAACGTTTACCGACCAGCATCGCGCGCAGCCGCCCCAAGAAGTAGATGTGTGTTCGCTCGATCTATTTTATAGATAAAATAAATGCAGGCAAAAATCAATTGTTGATTTATAATTTTAAAACTTAACAGTAATTTTTGTCTTCATTTTAGTAGAATTTATGTAAGCTTGTTAACTAAATGTGATTATGAACATATTTTAAATGCTTTATAATTAGTATTAACAATACTATATATGCATGAATCCTAACCTATAATATTCATTAATATATTTCGCGACTTCTTAATATGTATATGCATGCTCCTGGTTAGTATGTATTTTCCCCGAGATTTATTTTCCCGGGTGGTTGTGTATGGTCAAATTTTCAAGAAATTAGTTTTCCAAGTTAATTACTTTTTTCACATATGATAATAATTAACTAAATATTGAGTTCGGCTACCAGCTCCAATATGATATATCTGGTCGGCATGTATATTTTAAAAAAATCAGTATGTGCAATAATTTTTTTTTTCTATTTTTTTAAGTCTTCCGATTCGGAGCCGGACGAAGTGAACACGGCCGAACACTTCGTCGACTCGAGCAGTAGTGACGAAGAGATTCTAAACACGAAACCAACGAGTACCGGAATACGTCTCGCCATGAAACCCATCGGCCATAAACCGACGACTTTCAAAATGGACGTCGTCGACGATTGACCGTTATTATTTAAATTTTGCTATTAGATAATGTTCTTAGATGATTACTGGAGATACCATCGCGTATTATTTACAGTAAGGCTTTAATATAAGACAGTAGTGATTAATATTAATTATTATAGGTCGTGACTACACGTCGATAATACAAAACAAGTGATAATTTTTAAAGGTAGTTCTTACTTCTCTGGCTTATACGAAGTTTATACAGTATTACATATAGATTATAAATAACATACACCAAGAAAATAGCTGACGAAAACTATAATATATATATGATATATAAATGACTTTTCACTAATTTTCAACAAACAAGTCCGTTTCTTCTTACAAGATTGATTATAGTGGAGGAAAAATTGCAGTTATTATGCACTTAATAAGTTCCTTTTTTTTCTAAATTTTATTGATTAATTAAAAGTAAAACAATTAATATTTATCAATAACATAGCAATTGGTCGGATCGATACCTTAGAAATATAAACCGTACTTAGAAAAAGTTCTTTTCGTAAACGTTAAATTTAAAAATAATTCAGAGGAGTCGTTGAAATCGATATTTATTTAATGTGAACCCTACATAAATGTAACAATACTTTTTTATTTGAAATTTTACATAAATAAAAAAAAAAAACATCTAAAAATCATTAAGGTAAAGGAAACATTAATAAGAATGTAATAGAAGTTAATGTCAGGAATATAATTAATCGATCTTTAAAAACATCTAATGTTCAATTTATGTCATTTCAATGTCAGGGTCAAATACTACGTTTGTTGCTTTCCAATTAAAAAATACATTTCGAATTTCGAATATATGTTTTGACTATGGTAACTCAAATTGATCAACAGACGTACAGTAAAAAATTACCCATAACATTGAATGCGTAATATAACGTAATCATGTGGTATAGCAAAAGATCTGAGAGAAATAATACACTCAAGTACTATGCTTGTCTCTTAACTACAATTCTGTTATGCAAAAATTACATATCGATAATGATAGGGTTACTGTCATTATCCATATGTAATATTTAAGGATGTGATATTGATTATTCTAATTAAAAATTTTGCATATCGAAATTGTTACAGGCAACACCGTCGTGTCTCACTAGCGCCAATTAATGAGGTGCACCGTTGTTCGATAACATTAGTGTTGCGGTATAGGTTTAGGATGACAGTTTAGAAAGACAAAAGCTAGTCACTTATTAATTATACATTAGTTTAAGCGGTTAATTCAAAAACTATGTAATGTGAGCTTTCACTTAAAAATACGAGCTTGGATACAAGACAAGTGTTACGATATACGAGTTTTGAACAACCAACGGTTGTTGAAACACTTGAAATGCTGAAGCAATCCTCGTTATTACTGCTCATATTTTGTTCAAAAACGACATAATCTTAACCATTTGGTAAGCTAGACTTTTGACAACATTTTAATAATTTTTCATTCATTTTAAAATTTTAATAACTTTCAATGAAAAAAAGTGTGCAAAGAATTGTTACAGAATTTCTTCCCAGATACATTTTTTTTTTTATATTGAGTGTGTCTTTGGTAAACACACGATACTGTTATTAGATAAAGAAATGGCTATTTAGCCTTATATGCATGGTCGCCATAAAAAAAACCAAAGAACAAATATGTGGGTTGTCAAAAGTGTTGCGACATCCTAGCTGGAATACGCAACTTTTCTGTTGTCTGTGGTACTCGAAATAAGGCTTAGTGTAAACTACTTTCTCAAATGCTGTATGATTTCCCTTTCGGAAAATAATGTCGGATGTACATTTATGTATAACCGTTGTATTATCAACTACTGTTTAACTTCTTCCTTGCTTAACGGTGATAGTGAAATTAAGGCGGTGAGTATAAAAAAACTCTATCCTAACGTTAAATTTTTTATTGGAAAATATTTAGGTTCCAAATTAGATAATTTGTCAAACAATATAACATAGGTTATATGGTGTTGACCATGCGTTGAACGCACACTTGAATAGGCTTCTATTTATTTGGTATATGATTAAAACTGTTTCTAGACTAAAAGTCTAAATTAAAAACGTTGTTAAAAACTGTAACGACTGATTATTTCGAAATACAAAATATGACAACAGCAAAAAGTACCAGAATAAAATCACGGTATATCATTTTTTTTTTCTTTAAATACGATTTGTACAGATAATTTCAGTCTTCAAAACTTTTAAATAGTACTAAGTGAAACGTTTCTATTATGTATTTGTAAGAAAAATATAAAATTGAGTGAAGTGATTGAACAGGGTGTGGTTATAATCCTATAAATGGATGCTATTTTCTTGTTTACACTTCTGATAATGTTGAGCATTATTAAAAGGAAAAAGTTGTAGTGGTATAAATTAAATAATGATGGACAGGAATTGTGCATGTGTATTGTATGTTTGATGTAATAACAACATTTAAACCACCATTAATATATTAATAGATTTATAAATCAACGATAATTTCCATGTGGTAGATGAAACTTAAAGGACTTACTCGAAACTTATTACATTTGAAAATTTAAAATTAAAAGTGAAATGTACTTAAACATGGATATTTTATTTAAAAATAAGGACTGGTGTATTTGGTGAAATTTGATAGGAAAGCGAATAATATTATAGAATCGTATTTATACGAAAATGTTTATGTAAAGTGAGAAATTTATTCTGTAATTATAATTCTGATTATTTCTATTGTGTTGCGGCATGTAGATATAATTTCCTACCTAAAATTTATATTATACATAATTTACTCGATAATCTCTCTTTAAAATCAATGTGAATTATTTGTATAATCATTGAAATTTTAATTTTGGTATTTTTATTATTTTGTATTTTAAACTTAAAACGTCACTACATGTGCATACGGACGTTATATTCCATACTAACAATTCAAAGTCCGCAGTGTGTGCCAGCCATAACTGTTAGCCAAACACGACATTTATTATGAACTGTCGGTCGTTACGAACCGAAACCGAATATAATTAAAGGAATAAAATAAGGCATTGTTTCTGTTGATGCTTAGATAGATAGCTTAGGGATAATATCCCGCCCACTAGTTCTAGCATAAACGATTAAACTCGATAAGGTTATTGTAACATTTTGAAATGCGAAATAAAATATTGCCATTAAACTGTTTTATTAAATACCTCATTAATAGTTGGTATTTACGTAGAAGAAAAGAGAATTAACAAAAAGTATACTATATCTTCCTATTTAGTCATTTACCTACTTGAAAATCGTGGCACAATCATTTTATATAGAACTAAAGCGTTGCGACAATACCACGTACCTAAAGTAAATTCTAAAATGTCAAGAAGTATTCAACCATACTGCAAATGTTTCATTCCTAAACGAAAAACACTTTTTTATTTACTTATGAGCGGGTTCCGAACATCCTACCAAAGTTTCATCACAATCTGATCAATGGTGTAGGAACGCATAAAGAACAAACAATTGTAGTGAACAAGTGATAGATCCCGCAAGAATAACATCAGTTGCACGAAAGTGCCGGCTCGACGGGTAAACACCATGACCTCATAGAAAGCAGACGTGAAGTAGAAGCGCTATCAGGTGACCTTACAGCGGAGGCTTGTTCATTTTTAACCTTTTCCATTAAAAAATTAGGGTTTTATTTTATCACCGTCGCGCATGAACAACAAGGGAACTGCATTACCGACTTGAATTAATGTCCTAAATGTTTCCTTTTTCTGTATTGTCAAAGAGTTTTCTAGTGGCATACAAAATGCACTACAACCAAGATTTGTTTCTAATTATACATATTTATTGTTAGCGGAAAAAGTAAGCTCTAGTTTTAACTTTTTAATAGGCTTCAAAGAAGATTTAAATTATTTGTAAAGATGCAAATGTATTAATTTAATACGTTTTACGTATTTAAAAGAAGGTGAAGTGAAAACAGAATTTTGGTGCCAAAGTTTGATTTGTAACTGTCATTCTTTTACTCGTCCGAAAATTGGTGGTGTGGAAGACAGTTGCCCTATTTTAGAATGCATAGAAACGGCTACATTTTTAGATTGAAAACAATTAAGAGCCATTTCAAGTTTTACAAGGATTTCAAGATTTTTAACGCCTAATTTACCATATTGAGCTAATATTTTGAAATTGTTGCTACATATTTGTAAATAAAAAGATCAATCTTCGTATTGTCAAAAAGTTAGAAACTAACTTGTTTGCTTTATGGTGATTATTCTCCCGCAACTATTTTACTGTAAACGTTGCCATAAAAAATAATATATAAAATGATATCAGGCATATGTTTCTGTGGCCATTTTATACTTTTATAGTATTTTTAATGATTATTTCGCATTTTTGTCATCGTTTAATGGTGTAAATTAAAGGGTATTACTAATTTTAAAAAATAGCGAGCGTTAAAACTTTGTCAAATGGCTTTTAATTGCCACTCTCAAAATAAAATAAAAAAACATTTGAATTGAAGAAACATATTTTATTAGATATACTGACGAACCGAGATTTTTCAATAGTTTTAATACTTAACCTCAAACAATTATATATAGCCTAGAAATATTAAAACATTTCATACCCGGTACATTTCTTATTTAGTCTTATAAAATTAAATTAAGTAACGAAATCATATACTATTTTTACAATTTCATTAATAAGTAACATTCTAAGCGTGTTTTTTCTTATTAAAGCTTGAAACAATTAGAGAGCCTAGATCAATTTTATTATCCAGCAAATTTCATGTTGGCAACATCATGAAATGTCACCCTCTTCAGTTAAAACATAATACGGGTGTATTTCCGATTCAATAACCATTGTAACATATTCTTATTCTATTTCCGTATTAATTAAATTTCCAATAATTCCCCCTCGTAACTGCGAATTTATAGTGATATTTAAAAAACTTTGTGTAATTTTATTTGCAAAAAGGTGGAAACGTCACACACATACAGTGTAAACTCTTTATAACGTCAACTTTGCAACGTCGACTTTGGTCGGTTTACCTCGTTTTCTATACACTCTTATAGCGTCACGCTCACTCCATTTAACGACAAATAATGATTTATAAGGCATTATAAATCATTAAACAGTACTTCCTAAGTTGCCTAAATCGATAAGAACTGCCGCCGTGCTCTTTTGTTTGATGCTTTGTTGTCCGAAAATGCTACTTCTTGTTGACAACTGCTCTTATCACACCCTCTGGTGTCTAATCTCCGAAATATAGAATCGGCGTTTTTAGATCAGAGCATAATTAAAAGTCTCAAAAGTCGCTACAGAAAGCAACTCTTTATGGAATTGGTTAAATCTGAGGGTGCAACTTCTATTAATATGCTGCAAACAATATATTTTTTTAACTAAAAGCCCGGGATGAAGTCACAGCAACAACTATCCAGCACTATTTTCGTCATGCTTAACTTTGTATCTGTTCTGCGAGTGATGAAGTAGAAAAAGAATCAGATTTTGAAAGTGAAAATGACCTGTCATTAACTGAGTGGGTTAAGCAGTTCAACGTGTCAAATAATTTGACTCGAAATCTACAAACCTACAGAGAAGTTGATGACAATCTAGCTACAACAGCTTCACTGACAGACGAAGAAATTCTGGATTCGGTGAGAAACACTGAGACACAAGTGGATGAAGTAGATGAAACAGACGATCCTGTCCCTCCACAAAGCATCAAACGAGCACTTGATGCAGCGAAACTATGTAATAGAAAAACACTTTTTATACAATCAAGTTGATCTGGCAGTATCTCAATATATAAGTAAAATACATAATAATAAAACAGTTAAAATATTAGAGCAGCAAAAAAAAATCAGACGAAGATAACAGATTATACACATTACGTGTTATTATTTGTACGAATAGTAATATTCCTATGTAAAATGTGTACTACATTAGTAAATACATATTATTATAGAATACTAAAATTGTGTTTCTCTCTATTTACGACTACACTCTCTATAACGTCAAAAATGCTTAGTCCTTCAAGTGTCGTTATATACAGTTTACACTGTATTTAAAGTAGATTTTTTTAATTCAGATCTTAATGCACCAACTTACGGTCATAAGTACACATACTAAGTTCAATTCATTAAAAATTGTATCATATGCAAATAGCTGTAAAGAAAGCCTTTACTTGTAAAGATGGTTATAATTTTACGCTTTTTAAGACATTTTAATATCTAAAGCTTTGTCTATGAAAGATCTTAACAATGGCATTTCTTTGCACGCGAATAAAATTAAGTGTAAGTACTAAAAAAATATTGCACTAAATAATCCTTAAGTACTAAATTCGTTCACCACTACTAAAATAATTACAATAATTGCTAAATTCGAAATGTAAGTACATAAAACATTTTCCATTTAATTTCTTTTACCAGATAGTATATATTACTCGTGTCAATTTTTTTAATCTATGCCCAAATTTCGGTACTGTGACATGACATGAAATGATTTTTTTTATATAATGAGTAAAGTAACAGAAATAATAGAAACAAACACAGTATTTTTATGCATACATAATTTTAACCTTAAAAGTTTCTTGTTTACAATATAAAATTCATTGGTACTAACAGAAAATGGTTTTACAATAATAAATACTATGTACATGTAATAAATCTATGGCTAATTCATTGTTTATAGTTAAGACTGTTGCAACTCATAAAAAATATTGAACATACATTATTAAAGGAGCTTCTATTTACACAGAGTCTAATAATATCAGATTTCTACATAATACTTATACAGATTAACTAAATTCAATTATATATAAAATATAATAAAAAAGACTTTTATATTAATTAATAACAAAAAATTTGAGAAAAAAAGATTTTATAAATACTTAAAGAATATAAAATCATTATAGTTATTTTATTTTTTTAACTGTATATTGAGATTCAAATCAATAAATTTCATTATAAAATCGAAATTTAAATGTAACAGGAAGTTTATAAAAATCATCAATCGTCAAATAAATAATAAAATCAACTAAATTATAAGTTATTTATTGAAAAATATAGAATGACGTTTAAATATTAAACGTCATTCTATATATTTTTTTAGAAGTTTCTATATTCTTCTTTAGTAACATTTGCATATTAAAATAAAAACCTTTATGGGGATTTCTCAACACACCCTGACTGGTCTTCTTAATGACTTTTACTCAATTATACCAGGTTACCTTTTAACTAAATCACTGGTTCTCGAATACGACAATGTATAGGGGGTACCCACTCTGTTAAAAACATACCCACTCTGCTATATACCTAATTTTTGGTAAGTTATAAGCTTAAACAAATACATAAATTATACATTCAATCTATTGCACAAAGGTTTCTACCACTTTCTCCTTCTGATGACAATAATATGACATAATGAATAGTTGACTTGAACAATGTATGTTGATGTATCGCCAAACTATCTAGGCAAATTGCAGAAATTTTAACATGCTGTTTATAGCTATGAAAAAGAAGTGCAATATTTGTAATGAAATATTTAACAGAATGCATGTTAAAATTTCTGCAACTCTAAGATGGATAGTGTCTATGGTTGATAGCAGAAAGGGCATAGATTAAAAACACACCGTTACATAGCTTCACTCTTGTTGTTTTTCTGGGTCAGTTTGCTCAATGTGCTGAGCTGAGGGAAAGCAGTTTTATTTTGGACAGGATTTAAACGAGTAGTCATATATATGAATGGTTCATACAACGAGGGACGGTCCATGGCGGATACTTCAAAATGTCGTATCTTCTCCCGGGCACACCAGTTGGAAGCCTTCGAGCATGTATTCTCGAGACTGTTAACATCGTCCGGACCAGTTCTATTTCCGATTACCATCATAACAACCTGTTAATTAAAAAATAAAGAATGAAGTTTTCAAAAATCTTACTTTTAAGTAAAGTAAAATCTTGAATAGTCCTCTATAAACGCTTAGTAGACATTAATGACAATCTTTAGCTTCTTTTCACTGATTTTAAGATCATTTTTTTTAAGACACAACATTTTGCATCAGTTAAAAAGAATATACTAATATAAAATTTCTAATTTATATTTTTTTATAAAATTATTCCTACCTCCTTCTTATCCTTATTTCTATCAATATCTTTCTTAAGGTACATAAGAACGTCTAACGACTCTGGTCTCGTGGTGTCATAGACCATTACAAAGCCTTCACCAAAGCCTAGATAGTGTCGCTGTAATACTTGATTAGCCGTCAGCTGCATTGTGGGTGACTGAGGAGGACCTGAAAAGCAAAAAATAACTCGATACAAATTTCATTACATATACAATTAATTATTCAAAGCTTATTGAGATTTGAAGCGCTTGGATGGAATTACATTAGCATAATATATTTACAAATTCGAGGAAACGAAAAAATACAATTCAAAATAAAACTAACAACGTTTAGTTTTTTTCCATACCTGTACTATGTGGAAAATATGTTTTAATTCAAATATTTTTTAATGAAATATTGATGGATTATTTTGCATCCACAAACCTTGTTTATCACTAACAATATAAAAAGTAGAAATATTTTAGAAGAGGATCTGATTCAGCATCTATATTTGAGAATTGTAATTTGTATTTATAAGAGAATTGTAACAATTTCCTAATAAGTAAATTACTGAATTTGTCCCATTGGACATATAATTTAATAAATAATCTTTTATATTTGTTAACTATAGAACTAAGCCAAATGTGATTTTTAGTATTCTAATTATGTAACACAATGGCAAATCTGCAGTGAAGTAAGAAAATGGGATGGCAAAACAAAACTACAGTAAAATTAAAACCTTTTAACTCGCCTGTTAGCGGCGGCTCCAGCCCAGCGGTGTCATAGAAACACACTCGTTCCTTCGATCCTCTATCAGTCTCAATATTTGCTACATAAATGTCTTCAATTGTTGGATAGAAACATGATTTGAGATTCACATTCCCATATATAAGCTGCTCCAAAACAGCAGTTTTGCCGACACCTTTCATACCACAAACTACAACTTTGCTCGTTTTGCCCATTTTATCGTAAAATATTCTATTGCACTGAA
The DNA here is from genome assembly GCA_018246295.1 of Papilio alexanor hazarajatica. Classification (NCBI taxonomy): domain Eukaryota; kingdom Metazoa; phylum Arthropoda; class Insecta; order Lepidoptera; family Papilionidae; genus Papilio; species Papilio alexanor. The sequence continues at coordinate 2,734 of DWLR01002871.1, read as the reverse complement.
CCAACTGTAAAACTTTCACTTATCTTCCATAGCCCATAGCGTGGCAGTCTTAATATGCAAGCAATGTGAACATTTAAAAATAGGCGAAGTAAACGCCGCATGTGAACAAATGATAAGGTAACATATTTAATTTTTATTTTAAAACATTTATAAATTTTGTGTTTACGTAAACACTGAATTTCAGAAAAAACAATAATTGACAATTGGCAAACGACTTAGCAAAGAGTATTGAGAATTACTATATAAAAATGACAATTAAACTGTCATAGAGTACACTTCCACCCACTTAAGAAGCACGGCCTTGATTTCAGAGATTTGGTTTGAAAATTCAAAAGAACAATTCGACAAAGTATTGTCAATATCTACTCTGTAGTATTGTTATTAGTATTCTTATTTTATGATATATTCCCCTTTGGTAAACTCTTTCTGAATTTATTTTACCAAATTAGAGCATCCAAAAGAAAGGAGATATAAGGGGTAATCTACGAGCAGGTGTATGTAGATGTATGGAGGTAGAAGAAGCGAGAGAAGCGCGCTATGATCGGGCCAAACGGAAATCCATAATCTCAGCCTACCCCTCTGGGCCATGGGTGTGTTAGGTATACACTCGTGTGTATATATATATATATATACTTTCGCTGGCCTTTGATAATAGTCAAGGTTGCTGTGATGTGGTTGGTCTTATATAATTATTTTCGGGGCATATCATAAAAATGAATTTGTTCACATACATGATTTTGACCGTGTATTGTATCTGTGCTACTTTTTACACATAGTAAGTGTATAATATACAGTATATAATAGTATTTGTTGATCATGGATACCCCGGTATTAACAACTTGCAATAAAAGATAACTATCTATTTCTCACCATATATCACCATACACAACCCCATAGGTACACATAGAATATGAAAATTAGACTGTGTTATTTTGACTTAGTTTTGACATTTGACAGCATGGCGGCTGCTACAGTGGATTCGGAAATAACAAAGAGTGATAAATATTCCATACTACTTCCCACGTATAATGAAAGAGAGAACTTGCCCATCATAATATGGCTTATTATGAAATATTTAGATAACAGGTAAAAATTTATATAAAGAAAACACAAACATTATTACAAAATTAAACTTGTATTCACTTATCGGTTTTCTTGCAGTGGTTACGATTATGAAGTGATAATAATTGATGATGGAAGTCCCGACGGCACTCTGGAAGTTGCAAAACAATTGCAGAAGCTTTACGGTACAAGCAAAATAGTTCTTAGGCCAAGGGAAAAGAAGCTGGGACTGGGCACTGCATATGTGCATGGGATACAACATGCAACCGGAAACTTTATTATTATTATGGATGCTGATTTAAGCCACCATGTAAGTTGTTTACCAAGAAGAAAATTAGATTTAAATTAATAATGTTGGCTCTGTTTGTGACTTCCTTCTATAAATGATTAGTCTTTACTAATTTATAGAAGCAAGACTTGCTGATTGACGAAGAAAGGTATATTATCACTATTACTAGAGTAATCTTATATTACACTTTAAAAAAAATTATCATATATTTAAATTTAAATATAAAAACTTTTTATTACACTTTTGTTTATTTCAGCCAAAGTTTATACCGAAATTCATAGAACTGCAGAAAAAACACGATTTTGATTTGATCTCTGGCACTAGATATCAAGGTGGTGGTGGTGTACACGGGTGGGATTTTAAGAGGAAGCTTATATCGAGAGGCGCCAATTTCATCACACAATTGTTGCTAAGGCCTGGAGCTTCTGATCTGACTGGGTCATTTAGGTAAAGTTGGCTAAATACTAGTAATTTAAAAATACCTTAAGAGATATTCATCACATTAATGTTTAAAAAAAAACTTTTTTCTTTATTTTCTAAAATTGTAACTTTTACCTTCATTGTTGTATTTTATCATTTTAAAATTGTCGAGCTAGCCTTTAAATAAGTTTTGTGTTTAATTTAACATTGTTGTTTTAGATTATAAGTTTTATACATAACATGTTGGCTTTCTATTTTAAAGTAATAAAAAAAACATCGCAATAATTGTCAAAGGAAAATGTCTGTGTAATAATTAAGTACACAATTATGCTTTTTAAAATGAAAACAAAATATTTTAAATAATTATTTATCTGCATTAAATAAAATTTAGCATTTTAGTGTTACATCTAAATGCCACACAACATATTTTTCTAATGACTATGTGATAATTTTCAAAATCTTCTTAGTTTCTACAATACAGTTTTTGCCTTCCTAATGATATGCCCCCATGCTCTGTTGGAAAGGTTGTAATTTTACATCTTTTTTAATGGTTAAATATAGTCTTAAATATTTCAGTCTAAATTGCCATTGAGCTTTCTGTAATTGAAATAAACTAAATTGTAGTGTTGCTACAGTCGAATAAGCAAGTTCAAACATTTCAGATTGTACAAGAAAGATGTGCTATTGAAGCTGATAGATAGTTGTGTATCCAAGGGCTATGTTTTCCAAATGGAAATGATAATCAGGTAAGGTTTAATGATTTAATTAAAAAAAGATTACACTGACATGTCAATCCAATCCTCAACTGTCTAATTATACGTGAGAAACATAAGAAGTGAATTACCATGCACTTGACATCAGCTACTAAAACTAGCAAATGGCTATCAAATTATGATTATTCACAGAAAGAAAGAAGTCCTACTAAAGTAATAAATAAATCTGTTCTTAAAGTGAAGCCATAAT
>DWLR01002870.1:0-14558 GCA_018246295.1 Papilio alexanor hazarajatica | reverse complement strand
GCCTTTCAAATAAAAAATAAATATCGTTAATATCTCACACACATCTTGTTTTATTCAATTTTAACATCGACCCGTCCCTGTTGAAAGACCCTTTACATCACTTTTGAATTAAAATTAAGTTACGAATCTACTAAAATTTATCGATCGTAACAACAGTTTTATGTGAAATCAGTAACGAGGCAATGATAAACATTAAAATATTTAGTATCAACATATTTAAATATGTTATAGTCAATATTCTTTCTTAAAATATGGTTAAGTTTGTCTTTATGTCTTTATAATTATTTATATATCTTTCTATACTATCTTTTATAATTAAAAACCTAGGAGCTAAATTTTGTTGCCGATATAAGTATTTTATTATAATTTATTAATCAATTCTGCATCTGTTTTTCTTTTTTACTTTCATGTTCTATTAGTAAATGATGTTCATTCATTGTTGAGCTTGAAGAAATAAAAAAGTGTTTTGATTAGATTATACAGAAAATTGTTAAGAAACGTGTCAACATAAAGTGTAGTTCTTGTAATCATATTTAATAAAATATTAGGAAATAAAAATGCATCCGTCTTTTCATAAACCTGGATTTATTTTTTCAAAGTATTCTTAATTGAAAATAGCGGTCCTCATTTTCTAACATTCTTGATTCATTTTGTGAAAAAATATATATATTATTTTTCTTTACCTCTTTGAGACTTTGCTTCTTTTGAAGTTGGCCTTTTGGTTGGCTGAAATTCTATGAGTAAAGGATTTTCCTTGTTCAGGAAAATATAGCTTAAAGGAGATTAAACAAACGTTGTTAAGACGTTAGTGATTGAAAATTTGTACTGCATACTTTTTTTATGAAAACGTAAATCTAACGGCGTTCTATTTTATGAAATACTTATTTTTAGTGCGTATTTTATCCCTATAGAAGCGCTACTAGCGGCATCTATAGGGATAAAATAATATTTTAAGTATAAACGTTATGATTATATATTAAAGTTACTCACATAATTATAATTTTGAAGAATTTAATCATATTACAAAAATTGCTTCACACGCCTTAGAAGTTGTCAGATCAAAAATATTTTGTATGTTATAAATATCTTAACTTCCAGCATTGCATTGATACAGGTTGACGATGATGATGATAAAGTATGTGTAAATATTATTTATAAAATAACACACAAATTGTAGTATACATAAGTACAAAGGTACGTACAGAATTGTTGAACGTGGACCACAAATCCCCAGTATCTATCACCCTTCTATGAAGGCATATCTAATAATCTAATCGCAGTAAACTCGCAACCACAGTGTAAGCAAACAAGATTTACAACGATCATTAATTACGAGCTTGTTAAATACTCTTTAACAGATTTAACCCAGTTTAATTAATCATTTTTACTATGTATTATTGATGAAATTAAGATATATTTGCAGCAAATGTATAGTTAAAACTTTACTAATTTTTACGAATTTTTAGTTTTTAACAGTGGTAGAGTCCGCAACAATGACATCTGTTGCACGAATGGCCCGCTCGACCGGTGAAATAGCACGACCCCACAGAAGGTGGCGTGAAGTAGAAGTTTTTTCGTCTGAGGAGTGAGGTGCCGGTGGCCTAATTTTAGTCCTCTTACCTTTCCCATCCTTTTATAGTAAGGAAAGGATGGGAAGGGAAGGAGGATTTGACGAAGAAGTGGATGGATAGGAGAAGGTTATGTTCGTTTTTCTATCTATCCCCTTCTCTGTCTATTAATGGTAGGCAACGCATCTGCAACTCGCAAATGCTTGTTGCAGATGTCTATGGGTAGCGGTCACTTAGGCGACCGCTTGCTCGTTGACCACCTTCTTGTATAAGAAAAAGTAAGGGTTGAGAAATCATTAATCTCATAAAAGAGATCTGATTTATCGATGTAGAGAGACTCAAATCCGAAACTGTGCGAATGTGAAATTTGCTATACGTTTTCTTTTTATAATAAGAGCGATCACTTAGGAATGAGTTTTGGAAATTCAATCCCTAAGTTGTGGAAATATAGATGTACGTAAAACGTAAACCACGTATATATATATATATATATATATTCACCACCAATATAAACAAGATGAATTTTATTAAAATAGCCTAGATGGAGATGAAACAAAGCTTGAAATGTTTATCAATATTTATTAATATTATAAATGTGAAAGTATGGATGGATGTTTGTTACTCCATAACGCCATAATGGCTGAACTTTGGAATATCTACAAAACTACATGAAATTTGAAACCGACAGAATATAGTCCGGAATAGCATATAGGGAATTATATAGCTCATATTAAATATGTAAATAGAATTTACTTTATATTCCCAAAAAAAAAAAAAATATTGTGGTTCCAGTGACATACTCTTATAAATGTTTTTACAGTCGACTAATTGTTTACATTTTTATCTAAATTTCAGTGACTTGCAAATTACAAGAATGAGATTCGTCTTCGCATTAGCACGTCTATGAATAACTAACACAAAATATTTTTTTATAAACTTTGCGAAATTAATATAGAATTATATGTAGAATTTTATTAAAGAATTTTTTGTGCACGAAGTCGCGTTTGTACGCTAGTATGCTATAAATACGTTGCAACTGAAACTATTCACGGAAAAGTTATATATTATCTTGTTAAGTTGCTAAACGAAAAAACCATCCATTCATCCATCATCCATCTATGATGGTCCACTCACTACTGGATATAGGCCTCCTCGATTGATCGTATCATTGGGGGGAAATGTGCCATAATCGCTATGCTTGGCACGCGGGTTGGCGATACCACTGTAATAAGAAAAGGACGCTGCTACCCTTCCTCTCATGGTTTTTAGATCCAGATACAAGACAAACAGACATGTTCATACACACAAATGTTTGTCAAGGGTGAGAATCGAACCCACGACCTGCGGCGTAAAAGACAAGTATCCAAACGGTCCGTTGAACGACGAAACTAACAAAAAAATTATTTGACGCGGATAAAGTACCAATCAACGGTTAGTTCTATATATACTGTAAACAACAACATGCTTTTGTAATTATGAATATTTTAGATGCTTTAAAACGTTTTCAGGAAAGGGGAGTTTGAATTAGCACATTTAAAAGGACATCTCGGAACCACACTCTCATATCCCATGCAAATCCTTTAAGCTCCGTAAGTTTTTAGCTTTCAGTAAAGCGTATTACGAAGTTAATTTACATAAGTGAACTTGAGCGAAATACAACTATGACATTTTAATTTTTTCACTTTTTAACTTTACATTTAAAAAACATAAAACACATTTTTCTTTCTATGCCGGTCTTACTCGTCTAGTAGTATGACATTTTAAGCATACAAAGAAGTATATAAAACAAATGTATCTTTAAACCCAATCGTAATAAATATATCAACCATAGTACAATAAACTATACGAGCACACTAGGTGAAAAGACATATTTTTATTTATGAAAAAAAAAATTAAATATTGCTTTAATACTCTTGGGTTCAAACTACCAATGAAAAATATATTATTCTTAATAAAATATGTCAATAATATAAGTTAGAATAAACGTATAGCAAGCAATATTTGTGTTGTAGTAATTAAATGGAACTAGAACAAAGATCTATAAGAAACAATTGTGAAAACAGTATAATGCAAATTTTAAATTCATTATTGTTATTATCTTTAGTCAATTATCCGACCATTTTCTCGCTTATATTAAATATTATATTTGTGCTAATGAAACGTTAGTTTCCTGCAATTTACTAAAATTGCATACGGCTCGGAGACAATCATTGCATCGTTAATTTTATGTGCTTCAAAAATAACATGGATGCAATTCATGTTTTTAAATAAATGACAGTTGATTTGTAATATGCATATCATGAAAATAATTAGAATTAATTAAATACTAGCAAAATGCAGCTCCGTTCGGTTCATATACAAAAAAAATAATAATAACCAAGGTTACGCACCGACAGAAGAGCTGTATTTAGGTGAAAGAATTAATGAACACGGTTATAGTATCGCAAGATTAGTTTGAGTTTATCCGGAACAAACAAAAAAAACTTACGTTTTCTCTTTATAATATTAGTATAGAAGAATGTAGGTGAATTTGCTAAAGTAGTATTACGAACATTTGTCGGGAGAACGCACTTTTACTTCAAGCCTGTCTTCTGTGAGATCATGATATGTCATCGGTCGAGCGGGCCATTCGTGCAACAGATGTTGTTGTGGACTCTATCACTGTTACCATATCACAGTGGTAGAGTTTGCACCAATATCTGTATGACGTCACTGAAGACAGACGTGAAGTAAAATTATTCTGCGTTTCTAATAAGTGAGGTTCCGGATGCCTAATTATAGTCCTCGTTCCCTTCCCACATTTTTCCAATAACTAAAGAAGGGGAGAAGGTTTGACGGGAATGGGGATGGATAGGAAAAAATATCCCTTTTTCTGTTTTGGATACCTATGAGCAGTGGTCTCTTAATATCAGGTGAACCACTTTCTCGTTTAGCAACTTTTCCCAAAATTATGAAATCTACAACTAAAGGACGGCGATCATCATGTCGCATTGGTGGTCATTGTATTATTATCATAAACCTGTACTCTTCCATAATAAGCATTTATCATCTAACCATTTTCTTATAACCATTAGCTAACTTCATGAAATCATCGGTCCATCTGTAGGAGGACGACGACTCGACACGGCTTCCCTTACGTTACGTTGTATAAATTTTACTAATATTTTGTCCTTATTTAATGTTTTATTTCCATGATGGATCTTCGTGTTATGAAATGTGCGCTGTGATTCATTAACGCGGCAATGTATTTCATTTAATAGTCCTGCTGCGATCCATAAAACGTTCCCCATAAGCCCGCTTAAGTGAAATTTGTGGCATCATAAATGTTTTTCATACTCGACTCTGTAGAAAAGTTTCTCTTTATTTCTGTGTTCTGAATGGAACTAAAATTCACTTAGGATTTTCTGAATGTTAGTGACGCAAATGTATATACAATTTACATACTCCGACTAGCTGTTTTATTTCACGAATAAAATTCCTACATCCAAAGCATAGGTGAAAGTGTATCTGCATTGTATGTGTTTGTTCTTTTACATTCAACCAACGCATATAACCCTTAACATACATCATACTAATTAAAAAATCGTAGGTTGTATTTCTACTTTTGTATCTTAATATATGCCTTTAAAGACTGCTATTAAGTAAAAATTATTTAACAACAGTATATTGGTCAATGTTTTTTTGTATTTTCAATATTTTTTCTTTCAATGATTTGAGACATGTAAGAAATCTAATCGTCTCCAATCATCATCAAATGGTATTTTTTTCTTAAAGGTTCTAACCACGATTCGGAACAAAATGCGAATTTGAATATACATTTTATTGTAGGTATTATTAGGTCTGTAATTTAGCTGGTGCCCTTCGAATGCCGTCCATAAATGTAATTACGTGTATGTACAATAACGTCTCTTAATTCATCTGTGATTTAAGTCAACATAACAAAAAAGCTGTAATGAAAATTGTGCTAATATATCGCAAGGCCCTATGTAGCTTGGGACTATCCCATGAAAGTTCACTAATTTGCACGGCAATAAAATTTATTGTTTACTGTCATATCGCCTAATACAATTGATACGATTAAACGGAATGCGAAACATAAAAGAAAATAATGCAACTTAATAAATTTGAAATTCAGTTCAGCCTCTCATTCCTTCACCTTTTCCTTGTCGGTACTTATATAATCGCTTTGATTCGTGTACTTTCTGAGAAAAGTGTTCGATTGCGAATTCTTCACGAAAGCCTGAATTAATCTATATTTGCTTTCTTGCGACGTTCGATCACATTTTTCCATTAGGTTCTTTTAAGTATAGTGTCGTTGTTTTTAAGCCCGTCATCCAGTGTTACGGCCGTTCGATATTTGAAATTAGTGTTTGTCTTGTAAGTATCTTCTCTTTGTATACGAGTATTTTGTTGAATGTTACCATTGATTGAAAAATCGAATGTATTACATTATATATGCATATAATAGTACAAGTTAAGTATAATTAATAGTAACGTATTTCATAAAGGTCCCTTTACTCGTTGAAATTTATAGAATTGTATTAATTAATGCTTAATCAAGTACAAATTAATGAACAATTTGTTCGTTAAAAGTTCATTACAACAGTTTGATCTTTTAATTTATCAATTGCTAATAGGACGAACTTTTTCTATTTATCTTCTAATTTTTTTAAACCTTGGAATGTTGTAAACAGTTGTAAACAACAAGTGATCAGGCATTTTATCGGACCTACTGCTTGATGTAAAATTTCATACTTCTATCTATCCTCGTGTACTTAAATAGAAGAACCTTAACTGTTCATTTATTACGTTTCATGGGGAAAAGATTCTGAATTTTCCGTTTCCACCCAGTAATTCTATCATCATCTACCTGACCTTTTCCCATATTATATGGGGTCGGAAAATTATATCTTCGTCTTCTTCGCAGATCTGCCGCAAATAATACCACCATTAAAATTATATGCCTTTTAATTATATATGTTTATTATTGAATTATATGTTTATTATCTTAAAGTGCTCAATGAAAAAGCTTTAATGATTCACCAAATTTTAGACTCAAATTTCTTTTGGATGTTTAGGATCATGATCGACATCTATTTAAAGTTAATTCGTTAAAGATCTATTGACTATGTGGAAGTTGATTGCCGACTCGTCATCAGGCGCTCCTCATAATTATTTTCTTTATTATCGCTTGTAGTGGTTGCTGCGCCCACGTTGCAAATAATGTTACACACACTTTTAAACTGTCTGCACGGGTGAATGAGATGCGAAGGGGTTGAGTGGATAAAACTCAACAAATAAAAGTTCCTCGCAACCATTCGACTTCGCCGAAGAGCCTAACGGATGGATAGGTTTATGTAAGAGCAACTCACGTTTCGTATAAAATATTGCATTTTAATAGCGATGCGATACCTTACGAATCGAATTTCTATTTGCAGAAATAATCAACATTATACACAACTTTTAAGACTACGTAGACTTTTTAATCAGATATAATTATTAGACTTTTTGCATGTTCGTATGACGTATGAGTTTATTAACTTGGATTTACTTCTGTTGGAACTTCGTTGAGCTGTTAGGTAGTTTATTTAATTGAACCGCCTTTTTCTCGTAGTGAGGAAATTTATTTCTGTTGGGAAATCGTAAGCCAGAATGATTTATGTATTCAGATGAAAGCATAACGTTGTTACCTTTGATAAGACAAAATAGATGTTAAACGCAAAAACTTGTTCTGTAAACTCTATAGATATTCCTAAGATAGATTCCTAAGAACTGAAGAAGTGAGTGATTTTTTTGACATATACTAGTACGTTAATAATATACAAAGCGATTGGAGTGTAGTATTTTCACCCGACTGACACCAGAAAAAGGCTTAATGTTTTTCTCACGAAGGCTACATATATATAGCAGTCAGTCATTATTAATAAGTAACATTTTAGTAAAATCTCCCTTCATTTATTAAAATGGGGTGTTCTAAAACCAGGCCTGAATAAGCCGATTTTAAAGTCGGTCGATGCCAGACTCACTCTCATTGCTGATGTAAAGCCTTTGAGTGGCAGGTAATTTGCATTGACAACGACATATATAGGTACCTTATTATATACAAAAACTTTCCTTACCATCAAAAGGAAAAGAAAATTTTAATTGCAATATAGTTGTTTGAGACATTTTATTAGTTGGACTGAAGTCTTTAAATTTGAGGTCTTCAACCTTATGGCGAGTAATTCAGATATTTTATAAATATGTAATACTAATATCCATTAACTTATTATGTGTATTTGTGAAAGTATTTTTCACGATCCTTATAATTCTAATCTATGTAATCTTTATTTTGTTAACGCTTGCATTTGGGATAGAGGGAAACCTACATTTAATTTAGTTACACTCATTTTTTTTTAAGTACCCACATCTCCGTGAGATAAATTATCAATGCTCATAATGCACAGGCTGATAAAAGATATAAAAATCACGACGTAAGCTTCGACAAACTCAAAGACTTTGCATAAGAAACTAAGGCGTTAAGTTAAAAACTGATTTAAAGCTTTAGTTTTAAATTCGTCATCTGTCGTACACTGGTTATTGTTATAAATCCTGCACATCTTCAGATATGTCATGTACAATTGCTTGCCAAAACTTTTTTGTCCATAATTTTTTTATCATTAAATTTAAAATGAATTAATTTTCGAGATCTTTATTAGAGCCACGATCCTAGGCAACTTTGCATGTATTTATATTCATTCAATACTACTGAATGAATATATAACCAATGAAATACAAGATAGTAAGAAAATAATACCAATTTATACTGCGGGAGTGGCAGTGTTGATAGGGGTCGTCCTAGACGAATTTATTTCGGACAGATCGGCCACATACTTATGACAAGCGGTATAAAAAGAAAAGATAACTGACGAGCTCTATGTGTAAATGAATGTGGAAAAGCGATCAAAATCCATAATCTCTGCCTACATCTCTAGGTTAAGGGATTGAGTGCTTATTTATATCAGTTAATCGTTTGGCATCGGTTATATCTACGAAGTAGTTTTTCCCCCATAATATTGCTTTGATAACTTCGTTCGAGTCATACGAAGCGCGCGGATTTTGTATCTGTATTAGCGAAATGATCGTGAAATCCAATTATTCAAATCGGATTATCTTGAACCTTCCATGCCCTATTTGTTTTATCAATATGTTCATACAACTTGTTCTATTTTTTTCGGATTCATCTATTATTGCGATTGTTAACAAAATTTTAAATAATATTAGATGTATTGAATATACGCAAAATAAAATAATTAAATAAAAAACTAGGATTGTATATTATCAGAGCCACTTGTTATTTTAAATTCTTAATATCTCTGATTAACTTTCAAGTTCATATTTCTTAAAATTTAATCAGAGTCTCATCACAACAATTTTAGATACGACTAGACTCGATAGCGTACAAACTAAATATAATCTTTCTTTTGTATTGTCAGACAAAAACGCATGAACCTCTTAGCTATAAATTAAATTTAATCTTCAATTATTTTATGCTAATAAAGTGTAAATACGTAATTATAAGGGCAACAGCCGGTGAAGTGAACCACCCCTGCGATAAAATTCCCTTTAATAATAACTTGAAGGTGCTGCAAATTGCCCGGATTTCATACACGGCCAGTGCGTTACTGGCGCAAGTTAAAAGCGAAAATATCTTGACTAACGCACTTAGTGAAAAAATATATATCTCAGTACCCCGGAGTAAGTATTCGTAGAAAAATTGTACTACTCCGTAGCGGCAACAGCATTTGTAGGAATAGGCTGGATCGACCTGTGAAGTACTGGGACTTTACAGGAGACTGGTGTGAAGAAAAAATATTGTAAGTATACTTCTGCGTTTCGTTTGATGAGTGAGGTGCAAAAGGCTCACTCGAAATTCCCTTAGCAACCTCTTCTGCTCTTTTTTTTTGTTTTTCCATTCCTCTTACTATTCATCGTCATTATCAGTCTGTATGGTCAGATAGCATTTATAGAAATTCTATAGAACAGTTCGCCGGCCAATCAAATTGACCTTGTTAACAAATGAGTCAAATTATCGCGATACACATATAAGTGTTTACTATCGTTCTATCGTAAAGGCATATAGACCAAAGCATATAGACCAATAGGACTCTTGCCCGTAATGGGCAAGATCCTCGAAAAAATGCTGGTGCGGCGGGTCCGCTAGCATACTGCACCAACGATCAGCCGGCGCCAGTATGGCTTTATGCCACAACACGGAACCGAAGACTCCCTCTATGATATGATTCAGCACATTCGAGCCGAAGTCGAAAGATGGAGGCTCGTTGTGATTAGACATAGAGGGAGCCTTCGACAACGCATGGTAGCCGGCTGTGAGGTGCAGGTTAGCAGAAACTCGATGCCCCGCAAACCTAAGGCGACGGTTCGACCATTATTTTACAGATAGAACATCGATGTGAGGATTTTCACCGACGGCAGCAAAATTGACGGCAGGGTCAGCGCGGAGACTAACTGCCGGAAATTAAAGCTGGGGAACTTCTACACCGTATACCAGGCGGAACTGTATGCCCTATATGAGGTCGTGAAATTTGTAGCAAAGAGTTCACACAGGAGGTTTGGTATTTACTCCGAGTCGAGGTCCGCCCTTGAGTCTGTAAGAAGCATTGACTCCCTCCACCCCCTGGATAAAGAAATAAGGATAATGGTCAAAGAGAGTAAGGAGAAAGGAAAGGAAACAAAATTTTACTGGACAAAGGCCCCTCTCATTTAGTTAACTAACTCTAGTCTCATTTAGTCATAAGAAATATTGTATAAAATTTTAAATTAGTTTAAGAAATGTTGTAATTGAAATTTTTAAACAAAGAAAAAAAAACGTCTCTGGCATCACTACGCTAGGGGGAGCAGCAGGGCGGCAAAAAGGCCGCCCATAAAAAGGCATATAGACAAGTATGGTATGAAACCGTGTTGCACTCCATCGTAGATTGTCCAGTATTCGGCAAAGAAAGAGTAGAATGAGAGCTGAAAATAAAAGAAAAAATTAGTATTGAAAATATAAGCAAAATAATAGCAAATAGGGAAATAGCTCAAACCTTTATAAAGTACTGTAAAAATATAGATGAGAAAGTCATAAATAGAAATAAAACATTCAATGTAGAATAACTCAATCCTCAAAAAAACCAAAGATTTTAAATAGTGTTAGTATTTTATTAATTTTAGCAATAAAAATCTAGTTGTTTTATCCTTTTACTTTTATTATTATTTTATTTTATTTATTGTACTTATTTAGATTAAAATTTCATTTTGTATTATAAGTAAGTATTAACGTAAATTAGTCTTTCACCAAACTGAACAAAAATGTAAAAATAATTTTAAATAAACGGAACGACAATGTCTCTGGCCTTACCTATGCCAGGGGGATCAGCAGGGCGGCAAAAAGGCCGACCAAAAAAAAGGTATATAGAGGCCTATAGAATTATCTATAATTAATATTTTATTGACGACTAGATAAAATATAAATTATAAAATAAAATCGCGTTTTACTTGCGACGTAAACTTGCATCGTTTTCCATATTACAGGAGCGCGTGTTCTGAATTTTATGAGGGCACAAATGAACCAGGCCAGTTTTTTTTTTTTTTACTAAAATCATCTTTAACTATGCTGAAATATTAAGTGATTTTTCCCTGTTATTATTTCAGTTCAAACCCTGTGGCGAATAATGAATTAAACATATTTATTATAAATAAATTTAATACAAAATCTAGGAGAGTTAATTGGTTTAGTCAATTTTTTGCATCTAATAATAAAAATAGACACCAAAAGATCAAGATGAGATAATGTAAGCTTTATCGAGCTTTCTTAATTTTCTAATGTAATTATAATGCATAGAAAAGGTAGAATTTATCTAACAGGAAACAATTTAAGTGATCATTTTGAACAGCGAAGGCAAAGGAACGATTGATTGATGATGTTACGTGATCATCAATTAGTCTACCAGTTATCATCTATATCCAAAGTAATGTGAGATAGTTGAAATATTATTACAGAGAGAAGAGAGATTATAGAGAGAAATATTATTAGAGAGAGAATATGCGAAAAAGTAGACGTCGCACTTAAGTGCTCGGATACAAATATAAATTGAAATTTGTTTTCTTTGTGTGTCAATCAAGTGAAAACTAGAACGTATTGATATTAGAATATGGCCAATCGATACAGATTCGTCCGTAGATGTTTATAGGCTATTAATATTATGATAAATTCCCTGGACCATTCCTCTTATTAGGCATAAGAAAGTATACAAAACATAAATTTACAATATCGATTTTTATGGCAATGTTATTACATTACACATTTGTTATCTATGTATGGTACGTACGCATGTAAATTATCACACGCAGAATGCGTTTAATAATAGTTAACATATACAAGCCACACAAACATACAAAATAAACAAATTAAAAAAAATTATAAAGATAATATATAACTGAGGCGTACAAAACCCGCAGTAGTAGCTAGTGTATTCTTAAAAATAGTTATCAATGTGAAACAGCAGTTCGCTGTAAAATTTCTGAATGTAAAAAAACAATGTTAAGACTTTAAAAATAAAAGTACATGTAATTGTAAGAGCAAGAAAATTGTGCTTCTGCGATGTTGACCCCTCGTAATGCAAAATTTCCAAACGACTGAACCCTCTAATAGGGTCACTCATCACTCAAAGAGATCCTTGTAGTGGCTCCTGAATGGCGTGTAATATTTTAGGGTAAACCAAATATTCTAACGTAAGTAATATATAATACATTTAAATTAAATGTATTCAAAATCTCCAAATTTATTTCTTAGTCTTAACTCCTTGTTCACTTAAGGTTTAACACAACATACAGGTATACACGTTTAAAATTTATTTCTTTATTACTAAATTCGATTCGAAGTGACTTCATGATCGGCAGAATCCGTACTCTTAATTATTAGGCTATCGGAGCTTCAATTACTTTCAACGTTACAATGTTTAATTACTGCTAAGTTACCGAATTGCTAAGAAATAGAAACTAAACTAAAGAGGAAATATTTTCTCTAGTTTATTCCGTAGAAGCGTTGGAAGGAACAACATAGTTAAAGGCAAATAGGAAAGTAGTATTACAGTCAAGGGAAGGCAGCTGCCTTAACAATATTTACGCAGTAAAATGGGTTAAGGAATGTATTCGTTGTGCTCGTTTGCGCAAACTTTTCCTCGGCACGGCGAGAAAAGTATATTACTTTCTTACTTACGAAGAAATGGAAACTACAGACATAATTTAAATGCTACAACTTAAACGGTTTTGTTGTCCAATTTTCTCTTTTAGTGATATAAACATTTGAACATATATCACCAGTATTTAATCTATTGTTGGTTGCTAGCGTGATAGGAGAATAATGTTTGTTCGCCGCCTACAGGCGGCGAACAAACATTATACAGGCTAGGCTGGACTACAGTCCAGCCTAGCCTAGCTTGATAAATTTTAACGAGTAAAGTGTCATTATTTTCTTATTCCGAAGTGTCATTTATATTTATGTATATTAAAGCGAAAAGATTGCAATGTTTGTTTGATCCGGATAAACTAAAACACTACCGCCTCTGTTCTTCGAACCCACCGCTAGGACTAACCTAATGAAAAATGCGCTGGTGTATAAGCGGGCCATAAAGCTTCTCAATGTCATTTCTAGAGATATAGACATATTTAGTTGTAGCCAGTCGAAGTTCACAGAGGCTGCATACAAATGTATGGAATACTTTGTGAAGTTGTGTGTTTAGCTGTATGTTATGTTATTTACTTATTTTTTTAATATCGTTTTTATTTTTTTCATATATATACTTACTGTAAATAATATTATAATGTACATGTAATATCGAACTGGAACTGTTCTGTAATGTTATATTGTGGATGAATAAATAAATAAACTATTGAATAGATTTTAATTTTTTTTTCGCCAGTGAAAGTCTCTACCAGCAGCGAACCTAGGCTGTATTTTACTTGTCTGTCAATTTTTACGAGCACAGCTATAGTGGGTTTTATGACTTTGAGAATTAAAAAAAAACTTGAGCTTGAATGAGCCTTACTCACTGGATCTTGCCCCAACAGACTACCACCTTTTCTGTTCTTTGCAAAAGATTTGGACTAGATATAATAAAACCGTCAATCCTGTATAGAAATTTATACCGGCTTTCGACAACTTCTACTATTCCAAACCAACCACATTTCAAAAAGAAGGAATTGATAAAATGTCAGTAAATGCGAGAAGATTATAGATAACAATGGGGAATGTATTAAAAATAAAAAAAATATATATTTTTTTTTTATTTAGAGAACAAAATAAATATCTGGTAAAAAATGGAAATTACTTATGACTCAACTATAATAATTTTTAATTGTTTGCCGGTTAATTTGTGTTTTACTTTATTGCTTAATATAACTTCATTGTTAAGTTCTTTTGTCATAGCAGCATCCAGTATACTCTTATCATTCCGGATATAAGCTGGCTTTAAATAAAACTGAACAATGTCAATGTCTGTTATCGTTGAGAATATACGTTTTACATTCATAAAATTATGACTCAACAAACTATGTTTTTTGACAAAAATATGAAACATTTTCAAATGTTTTCTTTATTGCAAAATTACATTTATTTCAAAGAAACTGCTGCAAAAGAATATTTTCCTCATGTATTATAAACTATGAAGTTTTTAATTATGTAAAATAAAAATGTATATATAAAAGATAAAAAACCTACCGGTAACTTAGAATAGCTTATACCAGCAATAGCTTATTAAAAAATAAAACAATAATCCCGACTAAATGTACTTATGACACTCCAAGGAAGAAGAGTAATCAAACGACACCTTAATTTTCAAAATCGATCAAACTGTTTAGGTCACAGAGTCATAACACGACAGAGCTCCAACTACCATCCGCACCACCTTGATGGTTGGCATTCCACAACCGTGCGGTTTTCGCGGAACT
>DWLR01002869.1:0-14559 GCA_018246295.1 Papilio alexanor hazarajatica | reverse complement strand
TAGACGGTAAAAAATGCAAAGAGACGCGACGTCTCTTCGCAATGCCAGAGGATCGAGCCGATCAGTAAGAGCTCGGTTGTTGACCATTCGAGTTGCTCCTCGTTGTATGCGGTCAAATGGAAGAAGCTGGTATTCTGGAGCTCCAGCCCAGAGATGCGAGCAGTATTCCATGTGAGGCCGAACTTGCGCTTTATAAAGTTAAGATACATATAAATAACGTGTAGACTACAGCTAAACTGACAAAATCCTTTCTAATCAATGATAACAAGCTCCCTGCTTGATGCGGCTGCCTAAGATCAGGTGCACAGTGATCATAATTGGGAGTTAACTTTTAAAAGACTAGAAAAACAGTGAATAGTTTTCTCATATGAATGTATTATATAAGTTATTAATATAATGCGTTCAGAGATATTTTGTGTGGTTTATAATGCTAATTTGAATAATTTAAAAATACCTTGCAATTAATCTGAATGGCAACTTTGGTCGCAATGGACATGGCGGATTTGGAGGTCATGTTGCGCGCGCAAACCACCTGTGTCGGCACCGCGCGGTCGATGGTACACTTCTTCTTAATAGCCTCATACCTTGAATCCAAAAAAAAAATCCAATCAATATCCATTAATTATTATTAATAGTTTTAGAACCAAATGTATATTCTTAACACATCGTTGACCGGCAATTTAACGCTGAAGTTATCTCATGTCACCGGATATTATTTCGTAATTCAATGTGGAACTGAAACAATATAAATAACCTTCAAAAAACTTTATCTATACATTATGAATTGAAATTTTGTACATATCTTTTATATAACTTTTAATATTTTTTTTTTACTTTTATATGCTGCATAGCAATCACCTACGTGTAATGGTACACAACAGGTTTTGCAAATATCTTGTTTCGCTGCGCTTTCCTTTTGAATCCGAATCACTAAATTGATTTCCAAATCACTCGGAGATAAGGGATAAGTCATCCGCGTATAATTCATTGAAAAATCCTTCGCTATCACGATCTGCCGTGGTTGCAATTACAGAACTTAAATTGTTATATATATATATTAAAAAGGAGACACTTCTAAACACGATGAACAAAGCTTTTGCAGTATTCTATATTGCCTTGGGTTTCATAAATTGAAATTGCTAATACAAGTGCAGGCAGGAGTTAACTCGTGACCGGTCAACAATGTGTTAAACTGCAGCTAAAACAGAAGCAGTGACAAACCTGTCCGTATAGTTTCTCGCTAGAACGCAGAGTATCAAAGCGGGATTTTTCCTTGCAATGACTTGCTCGCACATATTCGCGTAATCCATGTGCCCGTCGCGTTGAATCGTCACTGTAAAATTAAAAAATTTATAAATGTATTTTAACTCGGAAAAAATACTCGAGTTTTCATTTCCTCGCGGTAAGAAAGACAAACGCGGCGATGTAATTTAGCTTTTTAATATGAACTAATTAAATAAGTGATTTTATATTACTTAAAACTTCTACAGTTTAAATTATTTTTCTCAGAATGAATTGAACAAGATTATCTTATTACTAGTACGGTTGTAAATTAATATTGAATTGATTTTTCTAGATAACATCAAAAGGTATTGAAACGGTTATAAAAAGCCGCAGGTCAAGGATTCGATTCCCACACTGAAACTTTGTGGGCATGAACATACCTGTTTTAGTCTGGATGTAAAGACTACCGGAGGACGAGCAGCAGCGTCCTTTTTTTAGTACGGTGGAATATACTGCGATCGCCAACCCGTCTGCCAAGCGTGGCGATTATAGCACATTTCCCCCCAATGCAATCAATGGGCTCCCCCATTTCTAACCTACGTCTACTTGACCAAAGCTGAGATGAGATGCTAGTATAGTATTGTTTTAGTATACTGAATATTTACCGATTTCAGGGCGGGGCATACGGAAGCCGACACCTTCGCCGGTCTTCATAATCATGTTGACAAAGCTACCCGCGTCCTGCTGCTGCCGGCTCGGCGTTATCACCACCCACGACGGCATGTGCGCGATAGACAGCAGAGGTTTCGACCTACAAATAAGCAACAGTCCATTTACAAAACCAATAAACCTGAATTACTGCAATCCTATGACACATCGGAGACATATTTAAATTGAATGAACACTCACTCTTGAACATTGGGGTCCAGTTGTTTGTTTTATTGTGATCTGTAATCACAATAAAACAAACATACATACATACTTACATTGTAAAAAAAGTGAAATTATAATTTTCTTTTCTTAAACCTGGTAGGAATATTAGGAATTTTAAATTATTTTATTTTATTATCACTGGTTCTTAACCGAGTGTGAAAATTTTAAAATCAATTTGACTTCAGGGACATACAAATTGCGTCGAAAGATACACGTTAAGCTGATAAAAGCGTGTTTTATGAGTTAAGGTTTCAACTCTGCACAATTTTGCTGCAACAGAATTGTTGATTTAGCATTTTATCAATAACTTTTGTTATACCCAATGATTTGTCAGCGATATTGATACATTAAGAAATATATTTGAGATACTTAAGATACAATAGTCTAAAATATTAAAGCTTTGCATTCCAGTGGTGATTATCATTCACCACATCTGGAGTTGCTGGTGAGCTCAACCCAGCTGGTGCCCAAAGTGCAAAAGGTTTAGAATGATATTTCATTTGGAATGTCTGTCAAATTATAATTGGGCATTTTGAATTTCTACTACAATTTTTTTTGCCTCTCACGCAGCAGCTCTTGGGTTTGATTCCCACCCCAGACAAACATTTGTGTGCATGAACATGTCTGTCTTGAGCCTGTAATTATCTATATATGTATGTATTTACGAAATAAAAGTATAAACATATGTAGTATATCAGTTATCTAGTTTCCATAGTACAAGCTCTGCTTAGTTTGGGATCAGATGGCCATGTGTGAATAATGTCCTAGAATATTTAAATTGTACAGTAAGTAAATAGTAGTTTTTAACAGTAATATGAGGAACAATACATAATTCTAATCAATGTAAATATATTATTACCTCATATCTCTCGTCCAGCCATCCGTAGTGTCGCCGGCGGGATATTTCATGTTGTTCCCTTGCACAATGTTTTCTGGGGGAAGCTGTCTTCCCTTGAGGCTCACCAAATGGTTGGAGAGTTTCATATCCCAAGTGGCCAATTCCTATAAACATATTAGTTAGCTTAATACTTGATGCTGTATATTGATTAATAGCAAGAAAATGAAAATAATTCCTATCCTGCATAGTAGGCATTCCATATATACTGTTCTAAGTCAAGACCTAAACATTGAAAACGTGAAAAAAGGATACACCTAACCTTTTATGTTATAATTCTTAAATTGCCAAACATTTGCGAAAACCATTTATTTCTTACATAACCTTATATTATTAGCTATATTATACAATTTGACATAACTTTATCAGAATTTCTACAAAGTTACAACATTTCCGATAGTATGTCTTGTTTTCGAATAAGCGTATCGCCTACTACATACAATCTAAAGTAGACTAATTGAAAATCTTGTATTGTTTTTCGTTTTCAATTCTTATTAGGCTGTAAGTATACACTCACGGAAACAACTTCTTTATTCTGAGTGAAGCGTCTGTTGAAGTCGAGAAGTTTCTTGATTCGCATATCGGGACCGATCTTTGTGTGCACGGCGAGAGACTTCATGAGCTGGAAGTTGGCCCGCATGGCGTCGGAGAGGCCGGTCTGGCGGCAGAGCTCCGGCACCAGGTACACTAACTCCGGCATCCCGGCGCGAATGTCGCGCGGCTTGGACCGGGATATTAGCAGAGGCTGGCCCCGGTCCTGGATGCGGATGTTATATTTCTGCAACAATATTAGGAATTACATATGTATGTTATTTTTTTATGTAACTTAAAAAAAGTAGGCATAACAGGTAGGTATATTTTTATAATGATGTGCAAGGGCAAAGAGACAGAATAATTAAAGAATAGCAAGAAAACAATAATAAGATTTTGAGATTAGCTATTTGTAAAACTAAGTAAAGTTTTTAATTAAATTTTCAATATCTTTCTAGTACTAGATTACCAGTTTGATTTCACAAGAAAATATTTTTATGTGTATGGCATCTAAGTTAATTTAATTTACAGTATTAAAAAAACAAATACTCAATTTCTTTATACGTATGAGTATTTACGTATAAGTCAAAAGAGAATTCAATTTCAACATAGCCCCAAAAATCAAATTTTGTGAATATTAGTAAGACTACTAAACATACACTTGGTACATAAAAATATGTTTGTTAATTAACTACAAACCTTGTAATAGTAATCCATGTAAGAGATATCACCATCCCTCATTTTAAAAGTAGCCTCGGGTGTGGCCTGCCATGACACATCATCAACCCTGTAAGTTTTCTTGTTATAATCTGTCATAACAATTTTACCTAAAAAGAAAAAAAAAATGTTTAATGACATTATTTAAAAAAAAACCTCTTTTTTATAAAAACTAAAATGCATACAACATTATATTGATACAGAAAAGAAAACATTATATTTTGACACCATTCTATCAACCGTTGTCACTCATTTCTTGCTTATGTCATGTTTTCCGCACTCCATTCACTTTTTTGTCCCCTACAAACATATCTGAAACTCTAACATGCCATGCCTGGGTTGCATTTGATTCACATAAGCTATGATAGGGTAGGTGAAAATACTTAACTGGTCTAGTCTCTCCTTACTCCAACTGTTTTAGCATTATAACAAGAACCATGTACATTATTGGTGATAAATTAAACCGCCAAACTTTTAAAACCTGGTTATTTACAATTCTATGACGCGTAACACTCGTAAAAAGCATACATTTCTGTAAAAATTACATTGCTCTTGCTTGAATTGCGAAATCTCGCAATATCAAATATAAACAATAATATAATAACGACAATCCTAGTAAAATAAATAAAGTCAATGTATGTATCTAGTGAGAAAAATAAAAAAAAATGTATGTATCTAGTGTCATTTTCGCCACGGCATCCTATTATTCATTTATTTAGGCACCGCCGCTGGCTGATAATAAACTTACCCACAATATCTTCTAAGAATATTTTTTTGAAGTTAGCCCCCTTGGAAGCAGCATACTCCTTTAACATTTGCAACACTGTATCCATGCGTAAGACCTAAAAAAAATAATTCAAACTTAACTTGATTCCAAAAAAAAAAAAACAATATTTAAGGAAAGCATTATTTTTATAACTTTTTGTCACCTTGTGTGTGATTTCTGTCACCATCAAGATCTTGTCTTCATACTGGTTAATTGTCGTTTTGTAACCAGGCCAAATCTGCAGGTTATACTCAGGTATGTCAACCTAAAACCAGGTAATTAAGATCTTTTATATGTACAAAGCATAAATAACAGATTGATAATACAAACTGTTTACTGGAAACAAAAAGGTTTAAAGTACTTATAAACATATATTTATCATGAGGAAAAAACAAGGATGTGCAATAACTGCGAATGATGGAAATTGAAACAAATATTATTTTCTTATTTAAACATTATCAAACACGTAAGATTGTTGAAAATATTCCTTAAATGGAATACCTATTATTAATTAGAATAAAAAAAATGTATATAAGTATATACATTTAGTACTCAATGTATGATATATAAGTTAACAACAAAATATAAAATCATTTCACATACATTATAAATACAGAGAATGACATTTTTTTAAGAACCAAGTATCTCTATATAAATCGCGCATACCAACATAATAACAGTTTTTACCTTAGCTTGAGGATCAAAGAAGTCTCTCCCAACAAGTTGCAGTTGAAGCAGGTTGAAGCATTTGCGGATGATAATGTTAAATACTTGTATATAGTGATAATCACCTGGGCTCACGGCGCATGTCAGCTGTTGGGAAAAATACAATTTTAATGAAACAGTAAAAAGATTCGGCAATTAGTTCTAACTTAATAATTATATTTATTGATAGCGTTTTGATTGGTTTTATTTATTCCCCATCAAATCATCTTTCAAGGGGAATTATCCCTTCTAATCCTTTCCATATTAAAGGGATGGGAAGAGAAATAGATCTGGAATTGGGACTTTGGCGCAGCACTCGCAAGACGAACAGGAGAATACTTCAACTACACGCCTGTCTGAGGTTATAGCATTTTAAACGACATTTGTAACAACTTTCCGAGAGACTTATTAAAAGGTATTTATAGAATAAGGTTGCTATAAGAATAACTTATCACAATGGATGTATGAGTGAAAGAGGTGCCCAAGGATCATGCAAAATGAAAAACCAATAGTACCCTAGTTTCAGTACCCTTTTACTAATGGTAAGTGTTTTTGTGACTGACCGGTTGGCGCAGTGGCAAGACACACTTGCCTTTCGCGCCGCAGGTAGTGGGTTCGATTCCCACCCAAGACAAACATTTGTGTGCATGAACATGTCTGTTTGTCTTGAGTCTGGATATAAAGACCACCGGAGGATGGGCAGCAGCGTCCTTTTCTTGGTATGGTGGAACATACCAACCCGCCTGCCACGCGTGGCGATTATGGCACTTTTCCCCCCAATGATACGATCAATGGGAGAGGCCTATGTCCAGCAGTGGACGATCATAAGCTGAGGTGGTTAAGTGTTATTGTATTAGGCCAGTCCATAAATTCGTACGCATTTTTTGTAAATTTTTAAATAATATAATAAACAACAATTTAACATTTTAATCAATTGTATATTCTCCTCCATTATGTACAATATCTCGCCATCTTACAGCTAGCTTATTTATGCAATTGCTGTAGAAAAAAAATCTTGTTTTTGAAAATTAATTGTGTACTACCTGTTAAGAATTTAATTTTTTTTTCAGTAAAAAAATTATAAGGCACGAAATAAGTGAAAATCACTTGGGGCAATATTCTGGGGATTAAGCAGGATGTGGAAAAAGCTCCTAATTAAATTCACTAATTTTTTACAGCGTTGTTCGAGCCCTATTCAGTCTAGCATTATTAGTCATGATGTAACAACACTTTCTTGATATTCAATCGTAGGCGTTTTTTGATCTATTCTGAGTTTAGATAGTAAAGTTGTTCACTATAAAGTTCTGAATTAATCGTTTGATTTGGTTCTAACAGTTCAAAATAAATTACACCATACATATCCCACCAAAAACACAAAATTATCTTTTTGGGATGTAAACACACCTTTGCTGTTGGAATCTTCAGCTAATGGCTTCTTTTTATTGTGACCTTATGTATAAATAATCCATTTTTTGTAAGCTGTTACCAAACGATCTAAAAATGGCTCTCTTTCGAAGCGCGATAAAAGGGAAGTGCAGGTATTTATTCGCTGTTAGCAATTGGCCTCAGATAGCTCATGCGGTACCCACTTTCTAAGCTTGGATACTTTCCCAATCCTACGAATTCATCTTATGGGGCTGACCTGATAAGTGTAATATGTGTGAATTGTTCAAATAACTTTAAAACTATTTTGGAATTCCAGACATTGTCAACAAATTCACGTTTTGTAAGTAATATTAAGAGGTATATTAAACTGTTTGTTGTTTATTTGGCAAAGATATTGCTCATCTTAAACTAATGATAATCTTTTAACATTGTCTTTTAACATAACATTTTAACTTCATCATCATCAATCTTTTAACAAGTCTAATAATGGAAAATGTCTTCATATTTATATGCATACATAATATTTAAAACAACACATGTTTTTCTAAATCAAATATTAGTCCATATTTTTTATTATCACTATAAATTTTGTTGATTTGTATAGTATATTATAATTTTGGTGTGTTTTATACATCACCAAAACCTTCTATTAAAATTAGCGTTATTAAGCAATTTGCAACTGACAATATAAAGGCAAAAATCTATGAAGAAGCTAAAAACTGGAACTTTCATATGTCAAAAACGTCTTTTAGTAGAGATATTTAAATAGAAACAATTGTAGACATTTTTTTAGTGTAAAATTCAAATATAATTGGTTTAATCAAAATAAAACGTAGTCTTACTTTTATCATTATTCTCATCCGTTCCCCGTCAGTTTTGCGGTCAGAATATAACTCCAATGGTTCAGGGTGAAGTCTTTTAATTGTGTATAGGACAGTCCCATCAAATAGGTATCTATAAAAATGATATAAGTGATGTGAAAAAATTTGTGCAAACATAAGAAAACAAGCTGCATCAAAAACTATAAAAAACACTATATAACACATTTGCACAACTTCAATTATGGTGAAAGAATAATTTCAGAAGAATAAGCAAACACTTACCCGCCAAGAGTTTTACTGTGAATTCTCAGCAAGCCTTTGCGTACAGCGGTGCTATCTTCCTCAGGAGATATATCCACATGGTACTGATACAGACTCCACTGAGGAGTTGTTTCAACGGCAAAATAATTTGTTATCAAGTCAAGGGGATGCCCAAAGTTTCCTACAATTAAAATACAAATTTTATTTTCAGAATACTTTAGGAACCAAATAGGACTAAGAACAGCCCAAATCCAGTGTTATACAAATTTGAAAATAACCTTGATTACTTTTATCAGAAAAACATAACTGCGATTAAGAAAAGAAATATGTAATAATTAAAAATTTTTGAAACAAAGCCATGGTTGGGATTTGGAACAAAAGTGAAACTAAACTTGTAAATTCCCAAACATGTCCAAATTTTACAATTGCACTTCATTTTATGTCAAAATGTTCGACGAAAATATGAAATAGTCTAATGGCCGTCTTCTATAATAACAAACAAATGTAGCCCACATTTGTTTACAAGCATTAGATCTTGATTCTATGGAAAGTTTAAACTAGACTAGTCTAATAGATACTTTTAGTCTTGATTGTTTATTAAGAAATACAATGATGTTGTGTAACATTATAAAGACAGCTAGCAAACATCTTGTGGCACACTTATCCTTTCTTAACCTCAATCATTTACTAGTAATTAGAGATTTTAAGATTTTCTTTAACCTCATAGTTACTTTGAGAAATATTCATAAAACTATGGAACATCTAAGGAGATTGTTTCATTTCTTTTCTTTTTTGTTGGAGAAATGTATAAAATATTAAAAATCTTTATTACAAAAACCTATTAGACCATATCTTAGTGTTGCAGGAGACACATTAAACACATGTCATATTGTGAACTTAATATGCAAGTAAAAAGTGGTCAATGATTAAAATCTGAACTGCGTTAACGCACTCACTGGCTTATGATCAAGCAATTTCAAAATATGCTACAGTATAACCCCGATTAACCGGGGTCGGGTTATCCGGGGAGCGGATTAACCGTGCGTCGCTGCGCCCCCCGTGTGCGACGCACGAAACCAATTTTACCAATTATTTTAAAAAACAAAACTAAAGTATTAATGTAATATTGACAGAAACCAGAGAGCTTTATCAAATAGTATGTAGGATTCATTAACTTCATGTGATTAAATTGGAATTTTCTATGTAGAATTCAAATAAAAAGTCGTTCGGATTAAATGTGGTGTCAGTTATCCGTGGACCTCTCGGTCCCAACCCCCACAGTTAATTGGGGTTATACTGTATATTCTATTTAAAATAAAGTGAGAGGTTATATTAATATTTCCTTTCTAAAATGAAGTACATATGAAGGAGAGATTACGCAAATGACATGTTCCTTTCTACTTATTTTCTATATTTTATCTTATGTTTACAAAGTTCAGATCAATAAATCCAAGAAAATGTTGATCATGGTTTCATATCTGAAAGCTATCATAGTTGATGAAAACATGTTTATCTTGATAATTATTGCGTCTTACCAGATTGCAATTAAGATGAGAGCAACTAAAATGAGAGAAACTACTAGCTGATGAACCGTTGAGGAATGCTCAGAGTACAGAAGAAAAAGGGGCAAGTGTGAAAGCATGTTGAGTAAAAGAATAAGGAAAGAGAATATATGGAATATGAACGAGGGACAGATTTTTTGGCATTTTATAAGGAAGTTTCAGAAAGAGTGATAGAATGGAATAATGTGTAAATGTGTGGAAATAGAGTGTAATTAGCAAAGAGCAGAAGGTAGAGAGTGAAGTGAAGAGTTTAGAGAGTAGATTATAAACAACACAATCAAGAAGATAAATATTTAAAATTGACCGTGGCTTCAGCCCTGCCATACCAGGGAACTGGTATAAATTAAGAAAATTTGAGCCCTGAGATTGTATTGGGTATACAACCTAGGTTCACCATTATGGAGCAAACACATCTTCATTCTTCCTAATTACCCATTCCATAAGAGAATCTAATTATTTATATTTACATCAGATGAGCTAACTCTCAATTTGAAGAGGCCTATTGGCCTATTGTCAATGGTGTATGTCTAAAGGTCACTGAATGAATCAGTACTGTAATAAGAACTCTAATAATAAGTCTACCGGAAAGTTTGTCCATTTATAGAATAAAACTAAAGAATAAATTTTTCATACCTTGAATGAACTTTACTGAATAATATAATTGCCATCATTATTTATGACTTCCTGCTAGTGTGATGGCAATTTGTACATCCCATTTTTAAAAAATGACTTAACTCTAGAGGACAAAAATTGAACCAATATTTGTCTGATATGTTCTTTGTTCTTGAATTTTTTGCCCTGCAAAAATTTTGCAAGGACAAAAACAAGTGATAATCAGATGGTGCTAGGTCGGTGGAGTATGGTGGATGTGACAGACAGAAAATTTATTGGGCCCCAAATGTCCCACCATACACACAACATTCTCTTGTTCAGGCTCAACTTCAGTTTAGGGGTGGAGGGGGCAGGTTTTCCAGATTCACAATATGCCCTTTTCCTAATGTTGTTTTCATATGTAATCGACATTTCATCCCCAGTTATCACCCGGTCCAAGAAGGGTTCGATTTTGTTGCATGCAAGCAGAGATGTGCATACAATGACTATCATTCAAATTCTTCTCACTTACTCATGTGGAACCCATCTCGAATACTTCAACACAAACCCTGCTCAACAAACCATTTCGCACCGTTAGTGCGAGTTAAGAATTTCTGCAATCTCTGATGTTGTCAAAAAAGGATTTTGCTTTAACATGACCTTGACAGTTGTTGAAACTGATTATAACCAGAACTTTCCGGTAGACCTAATATTTAATTAAGAATAGAATGTAAAGTGTAAGAAACTATTTGATAGTAATTTCATAATTTGAATTGTCAGAACCTTTTCTGACTATTCAAATTATGAAATTGTTCAACATGTAATGTTTGCATACTTCTGGTTTGACAGAAACAGCGAAGCAGTTGTCCTCAATATTTTCTGTCATACTCTATTAGAAATAACATTACTTCATAAATAATATAGTATATTAATAAGAATATAGCAATTCACTGTGTATATACTTATATTTAGAATTATAACTGTACTTGCCTTTTTTAGATGTAACATTACTGGGCTTTGTTCGCAGAACAGTAGTTTGCTCTGGCAAAATGCGACCACCGCCACGGCGGGATCCGCGACTACTTGTTGATGGACCGGCGTCGCCTCCCGCAGTCGTAGGTGTCTGACCTTTAAATAAGAAATTTAATTAGACATTGAAAGAAAATATAGAAGAAAAATAAGAATAAAAAAGAAAAATATTTGTTCGTGTACCAATGATAACTCACTTATATTAATATTCTGCAGACGTTGCTGTATGTCCACATCGCCTGGATGTTCATGGGTTGTTGGGGTAGCACGATGAGACGCGCGGCCTATTGGGACAGATGGCACGGGAACGCCAGCTCTAACAGGGGGTGCCACAGTCGGTGGACCCCAAGCTGATGGTGGTTGAGGTCGGGGTCCCGGAGGCGCAGCCTGTTGTTGCGGCGGGCCCCGTTGTTGTTCGCCAGGACGTCGCGGAGGTTGGTTACCACCATCGCCGCCCCTACCAGCTCGGCCTCGAGCTCTACCTCTTCCACGTTGCTCAGACATGCTTAAGAAAACAATAACGTTCAATATTAATTTAAAAAACCATCATGTGGTCACGATTAGTTTATTAGTACTGAATGCCAATTTTGCAAGACAATGCAAAAATGGCGACAGTTACAGTTTGTTTAATAACAATGAGTTTATGAAAGAACTCAGTAACTTTAAAAAAATTAATAATTTAAATTGAGAAAACTTTTTAATTTTGAAATGAAAGTTTTATAAAAACGCAATAGAAGGTACAAAGAGAAACTGTATAGCAATTTTAGCATTTAACTTGTGAAAAATTATACTTTTCAGTAAATAAAGGTATTTATTATATATTTAACCTTAAAAGTTAGTACGAAGTCTTGAATTTTGATAACTAAAATGAATCTTTCCAAGTAAATAGAAAATGAAATACGTCTGTTTAGCAATAGTTGACCAACGAAACGAGAACGGCCGAATAAGACCGAATAGAATGGAAGCCGAGCGAGAATTATTTATGGTCGGATTGAATGAAACTCTTTGGTAGAATCGTGTTAACAATGATATTTTATACAATAGATAAGATATGTTGTTAGCATGTTAAAAGTAAAGCAATATATATATATATTACATATTATCGATACTTGTCTTATTAGAATATTTTCATTTTTTTTCTAAAATTTAAATTTGTGGATAGCAAAAAACAGACAGGAAGTAAACTTAACACAAGGACGAGAAACATGGATGCATACATAAATTAATAAGTATAGATGCGAATGAAAGAAGTTTTAAATATAGGCATCGTTATCAGTTCAGATTTCCTTCTTTCTGTCAATTCGTAACATGTGCTTGTTTTATGTATTAAATAGTATTTCGTGTAATATATTTGAAAAGGTAATCATATGAAATATTATAATGCTCATATAAATTAAGTGTGCAAATGACTATAGAATAGGAATGTAGAGAGTCAAATATACTTACGTACTTAAACCAATATTTTAGGTTTTTCTTATTCTTGCATATAAAAATATACGTATACTATTTATTTTTTGTTTCATTAATGTAACTTTTGGCCACATTTAAGCCCAGTGTTAGAAAAGTATATCAAAAACAATCAGAAAATTATAAATGACTCAACATCGAGCTCAAATGTGAAATGTTTCAAACATGTGATTCTAAAGTTTTTTGGAGCCTCGCCTCAATAACGATCCTAATTTTTTTCGAAATTGATAAATGCGGACTACGCTACTTAGCTTCTTAGGTTGGTAGCAATGATTTTTCGTCTTGTGTCAGATAATTTGGCATTAAATATTTGTCTGTTGATTATAATTTGTCATGGAAATTGACAATATTTTTTTTTATGTTGGGGCCATGGTAATAGAAAACGTCAATGCCTATCATCGCGATAAATATTGCGTTAATTATTAAGGTGATAAAGTGAGCGGCTACACAACGGTCAACGTGAATGCCCATTCTTGGCAATAAAATTGGCGCTAATGATCCTTGAATTGCATAATAAATAAAAACCTTTACTTAGCACCGACAAAAAAACAGGTAATATACAAATCCAAGCAATATAGAGGTTAACGGTACTACTCTGAATTTGATGAGTTTAAATTTTTGTTATATGAATATATTTTATCATTATACAATATGTAATTATCTTTATAATATATTTTATCTTTGGGGTCTCGGATCCCACAAACATGGCTCTGTTTGCAGAATCTCGAGAAACGCAATTACTTTCTAGTTATATTATATAGCCATAGTACTCGTACGTATTTAACGAAGACAAACACGTGTGTTCCCATCGCGCTCATGGTGCAGTGTGGCAGCTTCAACGCATGTACCGCCACCTGAGTTATCGCCTAACGTCAAACGGCAATGTGAATGTCGTCAAATTATCTCGTTAAGTCGTGGCCACACCTACTTTAAATGTCCATCATCGCGATAATTCACGGCATTTTCCGTTAGCGTGCAGCATTATAGATAAAGGGAGCAAATGAGTAACAAGTCACCCAAAAGAGCGATCACCGCCGTCCATGAACATCCGAAACACAAGTGGAACCGCATATGTTCATATTTGTTCTAAGTCCCGACTCTTACTTATATTTTCATTGCTGTCACTATGATTTGAATTAGAACACTTTTGAACGGTGATTTTGTAAGTGTATAACATATCTAGGAAAATTCTATGACAAAAATCTATTACATTATTATCAACAAAAGCATTTTCGCTCGGTATTAATTAAAAAAAAATGATTACATACATTCACATAGTGAGTAAATACAACAAATACGACATTTTGAATAAGTCAAAACAATAAATAAAACAAGTCCGCCATTTTAAACTTTTAGTGCTGTCCTGTCTCTAAACTAACCTTAACCTAACCTAAATATAAAAATACATTTTCGACTTTTTAAATACATATTTCACCTAACCTAACCGAAATGAAAGGTTTTTTATTTATTTAAAACGTAAAAAGATAAAGATAAAGATAGCTTTATTTCCCTTTACACACAAGTTACTTAATATTAATAATTACATTAGACTAAAAAAATAATTATGTGACCTACAAAGTATAATAAATATACCATTTTTTTTCTCACTTTTACAACTGAAATTATGTTAGTTTTGTTAGTGTACTAGAATATATGTATGAAATAAAAATA
>DWLR01002868.1:0-14560 GCA_018246295.1 Papilio alexanor hazarajatica | reverse complement strand
CGTACAAAACGCCAATTTCATATGTAAGGACCTAATATTTAACCCGCCCATCTAATAGAGTTTATAATTCTAAATGTATGTATATGATTAACTTTAGATAAGTTTAATCAATTTATTTTGATGCGTTGGTTGCATATAAATCTTCTGTTGTTGATATAGAATCTTTCGAAATTAAAATCCAAGATTCATTGTCAATATTAGGCGCTTATTATATAAATATAATCAAATAATCGCAATATTTAAATATAATCATATGAATTGGATCTATTCATTCTACGTAAATTTTATCTGCTATATTGTCCGGTTATGCAAAACTGATATCCATGAGGACATCGGTATTAATAATAAACATGTTATTAAATTGGAAAAGGTACCAGACATGAATCAATTTAATGGCGTACGTATTTAAACTTATTTAAAGTGCTTAGAGGATTTATAATCATGGACCACATTAATATCCCCTCGTTAATATCTTTTGAATTTTTAAAACATACAAATACATTATTGTAACGCTGAAAATTCAATGCATTTGGCATTGCTTAAAAAGATAAAATAAGGACACCGATACACCGAACATTACTTTCCGATGCAAGCAAATAAGTAAACGACAACGAATTTCGCTCAAAACACAATGGGATTGAAATGTTGTTGGTTATGTCGTTTTTTGGCGGCGGACGCATGCGAAGTGAATGCATAAAACTCATTCAGATTACTCTTAACATTTTTATAATATTTTAAATAAAACAGCAAAAACAATTTGAATGTATACAATTTTATTTATAAGTGATTAAGTCATTTATAGCCATGGTACGTGTTTACATGCATGTGTTTACGTGCATTACAAATCCATTAAACCCAAATAAGGTTTTTTTAAATCTACAAAAAATCTTCCAAGTATATTTAATTTTTTTTAAGCCGTTTTCTATTAAAATATCTAAACTAAATAATGGCCACGGCTACAAAGAGAATGCCAATCAATTAAGTTTTAGTACAATGGGTAAAGGTTTAGGAAGACCTAAGTTCTATCTTCTTACTTTTACTGTTCTTACTTAGATTCAGATTGTTTTTGTCGTGCTCGAACAACAGTCCGTCAACTGTTAGCAATTTGTAAATGCCTACTTTCTCTAATAAGCGGTTGAGAAATTCTATAAAAACAATTAATACTCCAAGTAGCTTTCGTAGCTTACAAAGGCTTCATAAGGGCATTCAGTTTTAAAAGCTGAATCTTAGACCAAAAAGTGTTTCCAAAAAGTTTTTGAATGTTAATCTCTCGTATAATATGAACTAATCTGTCTTCAGTTTTCGTATAATTCCAAATATCTACAGAGAGTCGACATTCGGCGTCACGTGCGACTGTCTCTTGTATGCAAAGGGCGCAAGTATTCCACGACTCAAGATGCTCCTCGCGTTCTCTTGCGACGAACAACTTCGAAAATTGACTTTCAATGGAACTTTTCGTTTCCACGTCAACTTTCCACTTTTACAACAAACATAGCGCGAGCTACGTCGAAGATACAGAATATTTGTTGTAACACGTGCAAACAAATTTTGATATTCGCATAGACCTCGAGTACATCATAACTCTACATTTTTCATTGCCCTTGGGAACTGCAGTAAAGTCTACAGTGCGGTAAAGGAAGTTACGGAACGCCGCTAACAAATTATAACAAGTTCCGTAAACTGGTGTAATATAAATGAACCGGAAGTCTGCGAGAAATATAGGTCATTTGGCCTTTGATTTCAACGAATGAGTACATTAACATTGTTGAAGTTCTCAAGCTTTGAGTCAGGCGACCTAAATGTTTTGTGGTCTCTATTGTCACATGCAATAAAAAATTCACGCCATCTTACCTGTATTCGTAGAAGGCAATATTTTAAAACCGAAAATTTTTTATCAAATTATTTAAGATCAAATCTTCTACCTACACTAATGCATTCAATAAAGAGGTAAAGTTTTTTCCCAATAGATATACGGTAAAACTACTTATCTAATTTTGATAAAAGATTAGCAGTGCACCTGTAACTTTTCAGGGAAATCCTTATGTTAATGCAAGGCTGTGATCACTTATTATCCAATGATCTTCTTGCTCATTGATCAGTTTCTTACATTAATAAATATAGTTCGCTAGTTTCCTGAGCCAGACTAGAGCTATATATATGATAGAAGTGATAGCTATTAACCGAGAATTCGACATTTTACAATAAAAATACAATTTGATGATTGTAGGTTCGATCACATTATACTTATAATAATTTTAATAAATGTTTTTCATATAAAACTTACAGTGGCGATCTTAAGGCTTCGCTTCCCAGCCAGGATGTGGTTTAACGGATTATATACTAAAAAACCTATCGTTTATGTTTGGAACCTATAAAGTCGAACTATAGCTACATCTCGGTTCACCTCGATTAAAATAAATAGTTACGAAAGTTTGCGTGAACTAAAAGGACTTGAATATAAGGGAAAGAATTCAAGTTATGCTAAGAAGAATAAGAGCAAGAAATGGCAGTCGATGACCGAAGTTGGTCGTTAAAAACTAACAGTTTAGAGCTGAGGCAGTCTGTAATTGCTAGCATTATCGGCGGGCGCGGCGGGGGAGCTTTACAAAGTGCAGTGATTTTCATACGACGGCAAAGAACGTCTGTCCCGGCCGACGTCGAGCTAATTCAGTGTCATTACGGGTAATCTTTGTTTCGTGACCGTTCTTTGTTTATTTACGTTTGAGTGCATAGATTCTTACTATTATTTTAGCACTTACGAGATGACAATATTTTTTTTGGTATAGTGATTAGAAGAAAATAACTAAAAAGAGTTAGTTTTTTTGCTAAAAGATAAATACACTAGTAATTATGATGAACTAATATCCCGACCCGGCTTCGTTCATGTAAATAGATAGACAAAAAATTAAGCATTAATTAATTAAGGGTATTTACTGATAGCATAACATTCTATTGGTGAAATTTTAACTTCATAAACTACTATAAGCTAATAAAAGAAAAAAGTTAAAAACATTCCAGTAGTTTTTGAGTTTATCCAAACAATCAAATCTTTTCACATGCAATGGAGTTAGCTTCATATACATATATCAAGTACAAAATCTTATCCTTATTAATTTATGCTATTTTTTTTTCCATTTTTAAAAGTGACTTCAGCCCAGTGTCCACGCGTTGAATGTACGAACATACGTCAGTGTACTGACTTTTTGAAAGTGTAATAGAATATCCTTCACAAGTAACCGCAGTGGAGTCCTTACTGGTAAGTTGTCTGTACCTCTAACCGGCTTAGGTTAAGAAAGTGTGCGTCCTCATGCGAGATTATTTTTGTTCCTTATCCATTAAAAACGAATACATATGATAATGATTTCTCAAATAACGAAAAAGCTTTAATATAAATAGTATTGTAATAACGACTGTCACATTTTTATATTAAAAACGACTTGTCATAATGCTTATGGGAATGAATATGCGAATTATTTATTTTGCTTTGCATCTTTACAATCGAACAACTTTATTATTGAATAATATTAATTATAATATAAAACTTTTATTATGCAAATATTATAATAGAAAGAGTTTAATTCTTTGCAACGGATTTACTGTGATGCTATCGAAATTATTATATTATTTATTTACCAGTATAAATTATTGAAGTAGCACATTACGGAAATTCCCCTGTACAATATCGGGCATGGATTATCTAGCATGGCCTTAAAAATAATTTACATTCTTTGTGCAGTGTGATAACTTAGGAAGCGTATCACTAATTATTTATTTTATGTAACAGTGTTTATTAACTTTTTGTCTTAATCTGTCAATAAAATGGCAACCAGGATATTCTGAAGACATCATTCAATTTCCAGGAGCCCTCGTACGAGGTTTTCGGTCAAACGGTAAATCTTTAGCGTGTGGACCGCTCCGATTCGATTTGCCCGACGATAGTCACACATTCAGCTCCCGGTGGAGCGTGTAAGTGCTCCATTCACTACAGCGCCCATTATTAATACATCCACTCCCCTCCTCCACTCGTCTCCTCTAGAGACCCTCATTGTGTTCCGAGTTAATCCTCTGTCCAGCAAAGATCGTAGATCGACCGACCGACCGGCCGTCCCAACTTTGCAATGCGTAATACGGTTTCGCTGTTAAATGTCGCGTGTAATTTTTGGTTTGCTATTGTAATTATCTATTGTATCGCTTTGCTGGGGAAATGTTTGATTATAGTGTGATGCTCCGATAAACTGATTGATTGGTTATTTCAGTTTGAGTGACACACGATAGATGTAGTTAGTGTGAGTCAGCGAAATGCTGAAATTTCGTAACATTCCTATACTTATTCGACAGCCTAAATTTATTTAATGCATGAACATTCATCTTTACAACTGCCTATCAAACGATCGAGTCACTTGGTACGAATGAGATTATGTTTTTAAATATATTTGTGTGATTTATTGAGGCGATTGTAATAAATTGCGTTTAGTACATTCTATTTCCTAAATTAAAAAGTACACAAAAAATTGAGCCATTGATAAAACCGAATAAATTTTACGTACATGAGCTTTTAAAACTTTTAAAAACATACATTGTAACAATCGAGTGTATTCAAACACTTCGCTTCACTTCTAATTGTGGATTCTAGATTATCATTGACTTGACCTTTTAGACGTCTGACATATTAAGAATTCATCGCGCAAATCGGGTCACTAATTTATTATTGTAATAAATTTCCTATCCGTTATATTTATACTTAGTAAGGGAAATAAAGGATGTCTATAATAAGTAGAATACTGCATAGAATATTATTTACAGAAAATGTATTTTATGATGAGTATAATTATTTCCGACGTAATGATAAATCTTCGGATAGTATTTAGTTACCGTTCCTAACCCTAAAACAACTTTTCATTCGGACTTATCCCATCAACACGACAAATGTTTGTAAACACCCCTTTGTTAATGCCATCAATTCTATCACCGTGGTAATTATTTAATGTTTATGATTAATAATGTTGTTGGCGACTTTACATTAACAGCCTGGGTTCATTTCTCGCATTCAATATTTGTATAAGAACGAATTAATATACACGCAACTTGATGCTACGGAATAATATTAAGTTGTCCAGAATTTGTTCCTCTACCAACATTGTTATATATCTATTTGTATTACGTTTCCTTGACAAACTTTGTAAAGTGATAATGTTAGGCAATTAGAAAAGACCTAACTATTATTAGTTCTGAAACATTGGTCCCTAAACTTTCTTACAACATCCACTAACATAGTAGATCCGACCGAAGACTTCACCATCCATAAGTACATTATTTTTATAGGTTAGGTTAGGTTTTATTTTAATAGGTTAGGCCTTACGGTTTAATTTAAATAAAAATAACATCATTAATTTATGTGTAAATTAAAATCTTGGCTTATTCAGATAGCATTTTATAAGGTAGAAGAATTTTTAACTGACGAATTAATTAATTATTTCATTTAATATAAACTGTATTTTTTTATAATTACCTATACATTTTTATTTGTATTTGTACAATTTACACTTCTCTTTAATCCAATCGATGTGCACAGTTTTAGACTTTTCGTCGATTTTTTTAAGTCACAAATATATGACACACAAAAAAAATATGACACATGAATATGGATTGCATTGTACGTGACTTAAGCCGCTAGGCTGCAAGAACCTCATATAATAAACTAAATAATAAAAACAATAATACTATTTTTTTTTTCAAAAAAACTAACAACAACGTTAACAAAAAAGTGACTTCAAATTATATAATTATATTTATAAGTCATTAACTCATTTTCTGCCATAGTACGTTTCTCTATAAACCCATTTAATTCAAACAGGATTTGTCTTAAATCTACAACAATGCTAAAGTATTGTGTAACGTCTTACGGTCATATACCTATGTACGTAACATCGCGTGGGGTCCAACACTAATTTATTCAGAATAAAAAAGGAACCTTTCAACAATGTAAAAGTTTGAATCGATAGAATTTTTTTTATTTCTGCGTAAGAAATGAAAATCGCATTGAATGTAGAAAAATAGTTGAGCTGGGAATACAAGAAAGCGTAGGACAGACAGAGTGTAGCGTGTCGCGTCGCGTCGCGGCGTATGTCTCCCCGAGGAGTCGCGGACGGAGCTCGGCAAAGCAATTGAACCAATTTAATGTCGTTCGCGTCCATTGACGGGCTCCCGCGCTCTTAATTTGAAAATAGACGCCATTGTGTTGCCATTGCGAAAATATTCTACGTGACACTATGACTGATATGTAATCTCTCGAAGCATCCACTTCCATCTCAAGTTGAACTATCATTTTTAGAACTTAAGTAAACATTCTGTATATATCATTCTACAAGTCTACATTCATGTTACGCGAACGAACATCGGCCTTCAATCTCCACTTATCAGAGCATGTAATTGTTACAACACCCTAGACAACAACAAAATCTAAATTACTGTTTCGACTCCCTCAAAAACTTTAAAAACCATTTTTTATCTTATTTTGATACATAACGCTGAGTTTTTTAAAGATTTATTTAGTGTTTGGCCTTATTATATAGACATTTTACTATTTAACCTACACTTGTACTCTTATTGTCACTTTTGTATTTTAATTTTCTATACTCACCATTAACATAGTCATACTTTTAAAGCTTATAGATTGACTGTGATTTTGTAAGTGTAAAATATATCGACCTATCATAGGTCATAACAAAAAACACTTCGGTAATTTTTATGCAATATTTTACCAGTTATGTTCATTTTTAGTCAATTAAAAAAAAAACCTAGGCAAACAGTTCTGCAGACCGTACTCTTTCAAGCTATTGACATCCAGTTCTTCTGCTTCAGTGAACATCCAACATTTGCTGTTGTTCTCTATCTACGCTTGAAGGTATTGTAACTGTTCTTGCTAATACAATATTTAACTATCAATCGATTAGCTTAAACTTCTAATGTTGTTATGAACACATAATTTATTTATTAAACATTTACTACTAGAATTTAATACGTAGAAAATAAAAATAAAAAGTATTAAAGTCTCTTAAATTTTCAATTCATATTTTTAATTCATCTATAAATCAGTTTACACAGTATAAAATAAGAAGGTGTGAGCATATGAGTTTACTTCGCTTCGTGCTATTCTTAGTAGTCAAATAACCTTTTTTTAAAGCCATCGTAAACGCGCATCGCAACTTATAACCTAATAAAACGAAATTGCTATTCCAAATTGACGTTTACTGACAAAATAACTCATATGTTATATTTATCATCACTTTGCACCGGACATTTATTTTGATTAGTATTATACCTTTATACTTCCTTATTGATTTCTTATAATAGAAGATAAATAAATAGATTATTTTCGCAGCTGTAATCATTTCAATTTAGATCATATCGTAAATACGCGTAATTTGTTGTAACATGGAAAGTACGACCTGTAAAAGATTTTAAACACAACAAAAACACACGAACTATTTTAATACTAGTGAAATGACGTGTGGAATATACGTTTGTGTTTCCTTTACATCTTTGTATACAGATTAACTTCTATGGCTAACATCAAGATGTTAAGGAAAGGCAAGATGAGTGTATATTAAAGCTGGTAGTTTTGTTTAAATCAGTTTTATTTTTAATATCAACAACACGATCACACTGGGCCGCTAAACGAGCTGTGGTAGGTAACATCACCTCGGGGGCAGACGCAACGCTTTAACGTTTTATCATAATCGCCGCTGTACGTATGCGACTCGCCGTAAAATATTTACGACTATTTACCTATAAAATCTGAGTAGATTACTTCGACGTCTATATTGTTGTTTACTTTTATTTCCATCTCAATGCGGTTTACATGAGCTATAAAATTAGTTAGTAAGATTTCTAAAGTACAGTACTTTACGTGCGTCACTGTAATGGTTGTCACAGACGTTACGATTTATTAGGTTGTAGCTAAGGAAAGTATGTCACCAATAGACCAACACTTAGATAACTCAACTTTATTCTAAATCCACCTACACGCGTAAATGCATTCCTGTGAGGGTATGTATCGCTTATAATAGGTATGTATACGATAACATGATATCCAGGTGACCCAGAGAGATAGGCAGACATCACAGTTTTTGATTTAACTACACTTTACTATAGGAATAGTAATATTCGTAACTGTTATAATTGTCGCCTGTAAAATTACACTGTGATCGCAGAGTGTCATTTTACAAGCAACAATCATCGGATTGAATCATCATCGATATTTTTTTAGAATTCATCGATAATGAAAGATAACAACAATCATCGGATTGTTGTTATCTTTCATTAAAAATTAAGCAGTGGTGCGTTTTTTTGTTATAGAGATTTTTTAAATGTTTAAGGGTATTAAGATACTAAACTAAGGGGACTACTGATCTCGGGTTCGTTTCGCATTCGGCTTATGTCGTGAACTGTGCCAAGCACAAGCTTAGTTAGAATTATTACAGAAATGTTTGTAAATTATTTCTAATGTAAATAATCTACTAATATTTTTGATAAAAAAATAATTAAAATATGAAATTATACATCACTGAAAATCGTTTTGACTGCCCATATTGTTGCCAATTTTGGCACGTTTTACATGCGAAGAAGTTTTACATGCGAAGTTGCGAGTACTGTTAAATAGGTAAATATAATTCATGTGTTTACAATTTGCACAGCTTTGGCTGTAATAACGCATATATCAGATTATTATGCACTTGTATTATCGCAACAAAACAACCAACGTTAAATTTGAGAGAACGCTTCATCCTAATTCACAGGTAGGGCCACCCTTACCGAACGCAACGCGGCACTGGGTACCGTGGCAAACAAAAACTCATTAAATAATGGAGTTCAAAAGCTTTTTACTAACACATTGGGGTTACATTATGAATGTGAAAGCAATTGTAAGCGAAATCTTCTTAACATGAAAAGGGTCTTTAGTGCAAGTTACGAGTGTTATCGATTTTTAACGAATATTTTACGACTTATTGACATTACATTAATTTTATTTGCGTTCTGTTGCGCTTGTATTGAGTTGTTTGATTTTAATCATATAGATATGTTATTTTAGTAACAGCTGATTGGTTGGGTGGTCTGGCGCCATACATGGTGATCCGGTATGAGTCCCGGACGGCACGTACCAATGGCTTATTCAACCAGTAGTCGTGTACTGTCGAACATCGTTTCATGACGTGTTTACCTTTTACGTCAATTCAAATAGTTTTTGAGACAAACGCCCATAATGTAAGACTTAAGTACTTACCCGACGGCGCCGCGTGGCTTAGCGATTAAGCACTTAGCTGTGACGCTGAGGAACCTCCATTCGATTGTCTAAAAAACTGTGACCTTTAACTTCTTTTGGATGCCAGATGTGCCGATAGGGTCTCAACGCGATCTCAATACAATCAAAAACGGTTTTGTACTCATTATTAAGAGGAAAGGTTTTTGTAGTTTATTATAGTTAAACTCTGAAACTAATATTCCAATTTTAATAACTCTTTTACCATTAAACAACTACCTTGTTCCAAAATAATAAAGACTTTTTTATTATTAATGTGCAATTTTAAAATTTGCACTGGTGATCATGTAGGAAATGATATATTGAGATATTGCTAAATAGAGACAAGCGTGGGAGTTTTCTATGCATGTGTTAAACGGCAAAACATTACGAAAATCTTCTTTGGTATTTAAGAAAATGTAAAATCTGAAATTTTAAACTGGAAGGATAAGGCTTATCTCGTAGCATATTTGCTTAAAATAATTTTGCAAACTCGTTCAAATTATTGTATAAAAAGGAAAAACCTTTATCCGCGAAAATTTGCAATAAAATTATCATAATTATACCGCTTTAGTCGCTCAATCCAATTTTTGAAAATCGCCCGAGGGTCGCAGTGGACCGGAATGCTTACACATTCGCTTTGCAGATAAGCCTACGCACTAACGACGTCACCTTTCTTGCTATTGTAATTGCTACCTCCTATTTGACGACTTTCTAAACGAATTCGTAACATACTCTATTATATTATTATATATTACTATCTATCCTAAGTCTATATGTACAATAACTTGTTGGCCCCAACTTTATATACTAAGAAATTGTTTGGAATAACTCCTGCCCCTATGTTTGAAATTGTGTAATTTAAAAAGCTTAATCACTATAAGATAAACGAATATCTATCTTTTTCTATTTATAAATACATGAACATTGTTTAAAAAGAGAGATTTGCCAAAGTAATAAACAGTAATTCAACATGAAAATCTTGAATTACTGCATATTTATTTATTTTATTGTCACTTTAAATTAAAATGTAACTTATTACAAGACGTAATTTAAGTGTAAAATGTGTACTAAATCAAAACAGTGCCTTGCGAACAGAATTGCAGCTAATTGAATTCAATGTCATGCCACGGCAAACCTCGAAATGTTTCACTTAAATATGTACGTCTATTAGGAGTGGTGGAATACCTCGCGCAGGTAATGGCCACAATGGAGCGGTGTTCATTTTGCGAGGGTCGCCGGCCATCTTGAATCGGGGGTCAAATTAAATTGACATGTGGTCTGAGCGAACGTATTGTGTTTGTCGCCGAATATTGTGTCGTCACCCCTAATTATACAAGTCCACTGACAATACGAGATTAGTCGGTTGCAGTCAATG
This sequence comes from Papilio alexanor hazarajatica, assembly GCA_018246295.1. Lineage (NCBI taxonomy): Eukaryota > Metazoa > Arthropoda > Insecta > Lepidoptera > Papilionidae > Papilio > Papilio alexanor. The sequence continues at coordinate 3,884 of DWLR01002868.1, read as the reverse complement.
TATTGCCAGCGGGAAGATTCAAATTGCACAGATTTTCGGATTGTATCGAGCCATAAATAACACTCATATCCCTCTGAACATTTTTATAGCTGACTTCTACGTAGCCTTACCTTAAAAGTATATTTCAATTTAAAACCTAAAGATTTTCCTATCGGACCGTAGAAAGTGTGAGGCAATAAAATATATTGGATTTAGGAGCCGAGCATTATAAATTATTGTCTATTCTACGTTCTTTACAAAATAGAAATCGCAATAAAATAAAAAGTACATTGACTGGGTAATATCAAGATATGTTTCAAAAGGAACATTCGAAGAGATATTTTAAAATTATCTCTTTTCATCGAAAACTCGCAGACGCCACGTCAGCGGGCAGCGTTCAGTAGAGTTTAGCATATCGCTTGAGCTCGCCAAATCCGTATAACATCATATGGAACATCGCTACGCTCTCGTTAAAGCCATTATCTAACCCTAACTCTATTTAATAAAATGACCATCCTCAACACATACAACGAGGGAAGCTGCTCGCGAACAAAAACTTAATAGGATTGGATAAAGATGGCGGAGTAATAAACCGTGTTCTGTAATGTATTTATAGAAGATTTCCTGACATCGGGCCGGTGCACCGATCGCCTTCAATTTACTGTTCGAGATTACGATCCGCTCCTGGAACGTGCTGATTCTATACAACTTCCTGATACCCATTCTGTACCGAAGATAACGTACGTTACGTTCAGATTTGACTTTTATTCGTATGAGAAAATTTCCAGCAAACTTATTACTCTACGTGTGGCCATGTCTCCTTCATATCCTATCACATACATCACTTAAGTCTTCACAACGACTAAGCGTTTTAAAATAACCTGAAGAATCTAGAAGAAGTTAGCTAGAAGACGAAAAACATGGCTTTCGGTTATATCCCAGTTATGGTTCAATCAATTGGCTCAAGCTTAGCTTATTATTTAAATATTAAAATAAGATAATTGCATTAACGGTTTCAAAAAAAATCTAAAAATACCTTTTGTCGCCTGTCATTAGGCTGACCTTGTTAAATTTTATAGAGAGATTTAGTCGTAAAAAGCAGAAGCCGAGACGCTAAATAAAGACTGATAGGATTTACGACTATGAACGAGTGATATTACTCTGATACCAAAATAAAGGAATGTAGATAATGGACGTCGGGATCAATACAAAGTAATCGCGAGCGGATCCAATAAGCCCGACCAAAACAACGGGGGGTCGCATCGGACGGGATCGGAGGCTTCAGCCGAACATGGGGAAACAATATGGCGGCATGCAAATAGCTCGGCCATTATCGCACCTGGGCAGCGCGAGCCCCGACGAGTAAACAAGATTACGAGAATTGAATGGCTAATTAGGGGAAAAGAAGCGGACCCGGCGAGCGCGCTGACTTATCGGGCCTTCTCTTTGCCATATTTCACGATGCTTAAGTCACCTTTATTGTTTGGCCGCCTCCTACTCGGCTAAAGAGGCTTGTTAGCTTATCTGGTGTTACCTAGGTGGAGTGCATTAACTGCCGTAGTGGCCACGGCTCGAGATTTAGTGCACTGCGAAGACACAAGTTAAATAATAGGCGTGCTAGGATCGCTTCCAAAGGGGGCACCTAAGCAAACACCGGTACGTGATCCATTTTAATAACATAAGCCCGCACGTTTCCGTTAGTTAATCTGATATAAAAATGTACATGGCACCGAGTTCATTGTATTCAGTTAAGCTTTACGATGAACGTTAACAACTGAATGTGCGCCGGAATCGCTCTTTCATTATCGATATGAGGCCACGTTGACGGCCGATATAACGCGTGAAGACACTTAATCATTATTCAATTAATTAATTAGTGACTTTTATTGATAATAAAATAAGCATATTTACGAGTTGGCTTCGTTATTTTTATGTTATCTGTTAATTGTAACTACCTCTGGCGTCGGCGGCAAGAGGTCGCTCGGGGCGCACGTGGTGGTCGACGATATAGTTCTGGTTATGACTGTGGCTGCGTCCATCACAGTTAAAGTCATCGTATCTTTTCCATTTAACTATCAACAACAGTACTGACAATGGGCACATAAACTGTCATCAGTTATTAATGTGTCACGTTAAAAAAAAGTCCAAAGAAAATTTCAATAAGACTAGAAATATGTAGTAAAATTATTCAATGTCGATTTAGTAGAAAATGTATTATTTGTTTAATTAGTTATAATTATAGTAAACCTTTTTTTGTATAAGATTATAAGTTAGATCACATTTTTTATATAGAATAAAATATGGCAAGCATTATTTAAAATTCAGCTTTGTGCATTTACAATGACGAAAACAACATCCAAGTTCATCTTGTAAATCAAAAGGCACGTATCAAAAGTGAGACATTACTAATATCTACCTATAACTTTCCATTCTCAAATATAGTATTTTACAAATGTAAACGAATAACAAAAGTAATATTTCCTTATTTAAGTAAGTGTTAAGAATCCAATAACTAATCAATTTAATGTTAAAATAAGACGACTTTTTGCATAAATTCAATATCCATTTCGTGTTCAGCAGATCGGACTTCTAATAAAATAAAATCAATAACATGGATATAGTTTTTAATTTTGAAAGCGTACGTTCAAACAATTTCCTATCCAATATATTCTGTTGATCCTCAATTACATTTTTCTCATCTATGATTTAAAGAGGTGCGCTTGCTGTGGCAACGTCGAACGTTATTTAATTACATGCGGCGCTTGTCGCTGGCCCACACAGCCTCCGCTCATACAAGATAAATGAATTATATCGGGACAGGTACAAGCTTACTTAGCTTTTGTTGGCTGTAATGTTTTTTTATTCTCATTAAATTCGAACTATCTCTAAAATCTTTAAATGTTAACAACGAACCTCTTAAAGTGAAAGGATAAATTTTGTAGTTTCGCCTGTCGTACATCTTCATACAACTCCACGCGAGTCGCATCGTAAAAAAAAAACAAACATACGAGACAACCTTTTTGTTTACTAATGAAAAAGGCTCGGAATTATTTGTTTTTTAAAAGAAGTTTCAATTTGAAAATATGTTTCTCAAGATGTTTGAATGATACGATTTTTTTTAAATTTATTAACTCAAAGTTTTTCTAACAATGCGAATTGAAACCCAAAGTTTGTATAGACTTTTCACTGACCTGCAATGTCTAAAAGCCAAACACTTTGTCTAGAGTAAGGCAGAAAGTTCCATAATTTCTTTGCCGAGATAAGAGGCGAAAGTTCACGCAGGAGCGAAGATTTATGACGTCACCGTTGCTCCTTTCACTAAATAATAAAATGCCTGCTGTAAAACACGAAGGGGGGCATAAAAGTTTTACGTCCATACAATCCGTTGGTGTACGTAAACTAAGCATATAAGGCATACATAAAAGGCAATCAGTGTCGGCACAATCGTCCGTCGTGTCATAAATTTTACGCCAACGTATGCTTAATTCATTCAATTAATTTCCATTAATAACATTTTGACTTATGTAAATACTGATCGCCGATCTTTGTTCCAATCAATGGGGGAGGCCTACGTTCAGCCGTGGACGACCATATGCTGAGATGATGATGATGATGAAATATTAAGATTGGATTGTATATAACATTTTCTTTGCCTTTTGCTCCTAAGTTATCCAAAAGTTAATTTTTTTATTTCACAGTGTAAAAAATATTAAGAACAAGCCATACTATAATGTTAGTAAAAATCTTTATGTTTATTTATATCTCAACCCGAAAACTTTAAATAAACAGACATTTTCATAGTTCCTACATTGATGCATTTTCGCTCTAAATTTATCTAAAAGTACTTTACATTATAAAAATATGTTTTAATTCCAAACATTGTAATCACAGGCCTAAGCCAAATT
>DWLR01002867.1:0-14561 GCA_018246295.1 Papilio alexanor hazarajatica | reverse complement strand
CACCTAAGTGACCGCTACCCATAGACATCTGCAACAAGCATTTGCGAGTTGCAGATGCGTTGCCTACCTTTAATAAATAGTGGAGGGAATAGACAGAAAAATGGACATTGCCTTCTCCTATCTATTCCCTTCCTCGTCAAATTCTCCTTCCCTTTCCATCTTTTCCTTATTAGAAAAGGGTGGGAAAGGTAAGAGTTCCGTATCACAATATTTACAATTTGGTATTATGAAAATTGACGAAGCTACTACACCGCGCAACTTAACTTTTTAGTGTTTAATAATTTATGTGTGTTCAACTATGCCTGTTACGAGTACAAAATAATAAAATGTCAAGTAAATCTTTTCAATTAATTTTTCGCTAAAATAAAAAAATAAAAATCAAAAAACCGTCATGTAATACGACCTTCTCTCAGTATAACTAACTCTATTTTCATTGCAGATGTTTTGAAAGGTTAAACAATTGAAGTTAATTATATTCAAATCGTGTGTCGTGTTTGAGACGGGCGCCATTGTGATGTTGAAGCCTTGTTTGTGGCAAATGACGATCTTGTTATTGTTTGTGCATAACATTTCATAACTACTATAAATTGGGTTTGAGTTTCGCTTGTGAAATGCGACATTTCTGTTCGGTTAATTACAAATTGAAAATTAAAATAATACTTTTCAAAAATTTTAATGTGTATTAGTTCAAATACATGAAAAAAAAGCATTCTTTTGAAACGCAGATTCTGTAAAATCGCGAAAACTTAAGGTTGAGAACAATATTCCATCTCAGCCTATGATCATCCACTGCTGCACATAGGCCTCCCCCATTGATCGCATCATTGACGGTAAAAGTGAGATAATCGCCACGCTTGACAGGCGGGTTGACGATCGCAGTATGTTCCACCGTACTAAGAAAAGGACGCCATCGCATTACTCATTATTTATTTATTATTTTAATATACAATATGTGATAGTACACCGACTGACTAATTTTATAAATAAGCCAGTAATTTCTTTTTAAATGCTTTTTTTTTTTTTCAGAAAAAAAAAAAATATTATTTTGTATGTATTTTTCTTCACGTGATTTTATGATAAGTTAATAATAATGACCTCATAACTGTAAGAATAAAAAGCTTAATTGCTTGTCAATACATACTGCACAGTTTATTTATAAGTCATAAATCGAATCACACACCGTCATCGAATCACTGTTCCATCTTATTATTAATAATTTATTACTTCCATAAAAAGAACTGTAAGTTATTAAGCCATGTAATAAAATCAACAGTGATAATAAATTACTGTCATTGTTATCGGATATGCATGTATTAAATATGCTTTAAATCATCTTACAGTCCTGAAAGTTGGGCAGCATTTTTGAAATTCTGCTCCATCCTCACCTCGTAAACACCTCAATGCCCAAAGACGAAAGTCTTTAACCAGTGCGTGCTCCCCGCAACGATCTACTACGCAGAGACCTGGACTCTCCAGAATCAAAGTAAACGACATAGTCAGTAGGCTGGTCACATCTGTCGAGTCGAGTCGAGTCACATAGTGACGGCAGATGGGGGAGGAAAATCTTGGAATGGAGGCCACGGATGGGGAACAGAAACGTGGAGCGCCCTTCTTCCAGATGGACCGATGACCTCGTGCGGACGGCAGGATGTCGCTGGATGCGGAAAGCCGGATACGGAGGACCGCATACTATGGCCGGCACTGGGGAAGGCCTATGTCCAGCAGTGCACTGATTTAGGCTGATCATGATAGTCTTGAAAGTTACCCATTGCCATTTACGTTTACGGATAGTGTAGATGCATCGTCAATCTTTGTAGGAAAGAGGTTTGAATAGAAAAGGAGAAAAGGAAGGGATTGTAGCTCTCGTATTTGTGGCGCTCATTCATTAGAAGAAACGCATAAATATAAAAAATATCTCTATCATTTGAATGAAATTTTAAAATTACATCCAAATTTAAATAAATTTTAAAAATTACTTTTGTCATACCTCCAACGTCGATGAAACTCCACAATTTTACATTGTTGAATGTTCTAGTAAATTATGCAACTAACTTCTATTTGCAATAGTGACGTATTTAAACACACAAAAGCGCAATAAACCATCTCATCAATGCACTAGTCAGAAATCCGGGTCGTCACAGTTTTGCTGGAATAAGCCTCCATTCAACTCTATGCGTACATGATTTCCTTGTGATGCAAAGCTTACGGATGTACGAGTAGCTTATACTATATTAACACAGTTTTGCTTGCAGATTATAAACAACCTTATGCATGAAACATTTTATGATATGTTTTTTACTCCCAGATTGTTGTTACATTGAGTGAAACAATTTTATCGTAACAGACTCAGAAATTGTCTTATCTCAACAAGCTTGGCAATAAATTTCTTTATTTATATAACCTGGTTCTTTATATACATTTCATTTATTATTAGCAACACGTCCATGCTTTGCTCAGGTATAAATAGATACACAAATAAATAAATTAAATGTAGCCCAAGTTAACTCGCTGAGTGAATAGTTTTCTATTGGTGAAAAAAAAACTTTCAAAGCGGACCAATACTTTTTGAGTTTATCCGGAATATATAAACAATCGAATCTTTTCCTTTGCAATATTAGTATAGATTAAGTGGGCAACATTATTACATTTTACATTTTGACGTTTAATATCCTTTAATTTCTTTAGGGTTATTTTCTTATTTCTAGTGTGTACGTTGACTATTGACGCTGTTTTTGCGTAGTAAGACATGTGTGTGGCAATGGCGCTATGAAAAGCAAGCGGTTTCGTAGCTAATTGATTTTGTAGAGCAAACACTTTAGTAATACTTATCCTGGTTACCGATATAAGGCAGTCGATAAATACATGATTTGTACTATCATACTTAAACAAGTAAAACACTCACGAAATGTTACGAGCAAAAAGTTATATGCCTTTTTTAAACTTAACTTTAGCTAAAATTATACTAATTAAGCAAGCTATTGCGTACACGTTAAGATACGTACTGACTCTAATTCTAAAGTTATGCGTATTGATAAGCAAATCAATTTATAATTATATCGATATATAGGACAACCGTAACGTAAACATTATGTTTATTTCATCAGGATGTAAGAGGTTGTTACAACTTTATTTTATATACTAGCAATCTCTTCCCGGCTTAGCTCGGATGGAAAAGCATATACATACGTTTGTAAATAGTACCCTACGTAGTTTTGTCAACAATTACCTCATAAAAGTATATTAGAGAATCTAATTCACAATTAATTTACGCGATCCTTGTGAATCGCCGTTTCTTAGTGAAAACTGTCAGTAAATAGACCGACGGACCGAGGACTTCATTTTAATGAAAACGGCAGCACAGCGCCCGGCCGATCCGCGAAGACTGTACAATTTTTCGATAGCGCGTAATTTTAAATGTCGTCATATCTTTTATAGTTTTCGTCAAAACCATTTAATGTTTTATCAATTGTATTCTAAATTTAATGTTTAAAATTACTAATACGTTTATTTGGATAACTATTAATAATTGATTTGAAAAAATGGCGTAACTAGACACGTAACTAGACACAATTTTATTATTATTATTTTTTAAGAAAAATATATTATTGTATGACACCCAAAGAATAGAGATATTCCACCTCTATTAAATAGTCTAAAGAGTTTTACATCATTTTTATATGTCTTATGGCTTGGCCCACGTAAGCCATGTAAGTTTAATTTTTAGTTTCTAATGGTTTTAAATTATGGTGTTTATAATGTACTAACATATAAACAATCGAGAATAAATTATCAGAATGATGGTGGAAACCGTTTTTAAATATGTTGCGTGGTTTATAAGAAGTTATCGAAAAAACATAGCCTCAAGAAACAACTTTGTTTTATAATTAGCATAGATTACCTGTCTGCAAATCTGAGCAAGATTATCTGAGTGCAAATCAATACTGAACGGTAATAAAAAATCTATCTTGCTTCAAAATGATGTTGCTTTCTAATAGTGAAAGAATTATTGGAAATAACTTCATCAATTCATTAACAAACAACCCTTTTCCTTTTATAATTTCAGTACATTTGTACGTAAAGCCAACAAACACATTTCATATATTTATCGTAAGTGAAACTGATCGCTTAGGTATGATTAAAAAACAACTGTTCGCGCCTTTGCTTAGCTTATAAACATAGTGACCCGCATGGAAAGGTTGCGACAGCGTCGCACCATAACCTAAAGGTTAGATGTTCAACTGGCAAACAAGTGTAGAACCTTTGATAGACGTCACATTTGCATTATATGACTTTAATCCGACATTCCTTAGACATCGCCGTCATTAGTCAATCAAACAGTTTGTTTCACTTTATTTTTTAACCGATAGATAGAGACTAATATTCGCTTTCGTGTTTAGTGTGGAATATGGTTTTCTTTAGATCCAAATCTAACTTTAAAAAGTCACTCATACATAGTTGTTTCTTAGAAGGATGCAAATTAGCAAGAGACTTGTCCGATGGCACGTGTTCACCCTTACGAATCAGCTTCGGCAGCAATTAAAAGCGTTTACAGATGCATAATTTAGAGTATCTCCCTCTACTTAGCCATTGAGTTGTCAACTGCCGGACTTAGCCTCATTCATGGCTACAAAGATCGTTCCCCTGCCGCCCTCATCCAGCGAGCTCCCAGCCTGATTTATTCGAGTGAGATGTACAGTGGATAATGCTTGCTGTACACAACTCATCAGACGAAAGGCGTTAGAGATACATCTATCTTGTAAGGACGAGAAACTTCACTTCGTTCCAAAATAATGTTTTTAAACAGTATTAAATTTAATGTTTAAACAAAATTAATTGCGAAGTATTTAATAAGCAAACTAAATGAAACACGATTTTTGTTTTAGAACCGTTATTTAAATTTTTTTGAGTTTCAGTTTTATAAATACAGAACTTTTCAACATAGTACCAATTTAACTATTCATTTTCTAAAAAAAATCAATAATGATAAAACTTTGGTGAATTCGTTTTGTGTACTTTAACGGTATTAATAACTAAAAGTAATCCTCAAACATTATAGTACATTAGTTTAGTTTCAATTTTCTTTTCTTCAAAGAAGCAACAGTTTTTTTTTTGTCACGACCAACAGTTAATTTAAAAACCTATAAACTGACTGTATTCTTGTAAACTACGGCGAAGAATACGAAATTAATGACGTCTCAATCTACGGTAATAATGGAATGCACATACTTTTGCAAAAAACATTACGATCCTGTCAGTCGATCACAAAACGAGAAATATAAACATTCAAATTCAACGACGACTGTTTATATTATCCTATAATGATCTTAATCTTGAAAACGATCTGAAAATAGATCAATTCTTGATATAAAAATAGATGATTATTCTTAAAAATTTTATTTCCAGCCTAATTTTAATTTACCATTAAAATAACGAGCCATCTTTGATAAATGTCAAAGTTCAGTTGCGGAAAGAGGAATTAGATTTCCAGTCACCGCCCTGGCGTAATTCGCCATTCCGAATTTGATTTTATTTACTTAGATGACACCGCAATTTCACTGCCTTTGTTCAGTAAGTTAATATATTGAAATTAATGTAGGAAAGACAATAATATCTAAGAAAAATCTAAATCTTAGATAATTATATTAAATCAATGTTTTCTTCTGTATTCTTTGTATTTTGATGAAAAAGTAAATCAATATTTTTAAAATAAAATGATCTTTTAAAATCCCACCGAATAAACAACACTAACATCTTATAATTGTCGTAAAGGTACTTTGGCTTATTTGGATCATTGTAACGTACAATTCGAGTTCGAATCCTGCAAATTTGACATTAAGTTATTACAACAGCTGGTTTGAATATTAATTGGACGTTGTAACATTCCAGGCGAACTGGTTCAAAGCGCAGCAGTATTGTCGCTTCCACGGCATGCATCTCGCCTCCATATCATCGCAAGAAGAGAACGACAGGCTGGAGAAATATGTGAAGGACTCGGGTAAATTTTTAATATTTTATATAAATTTGAAATAAGAGTAGAACTGTGAACTGGAAATATTTTTTGATATGCGATAAAATTAATACTTAAATATACAAATTATATGTTCGCTAAAATGTCAACTCTCAACAGATGTACTATATTATTACATAGCATTTACATACAATTATAAAGTAAGAATATTTATCAAAAGTAATTATATAGGTATAATAAAATCTTAAATAAAAACAAAGTACACATACGTAGGGGTCAAATATTGAGAATTTAAAATTAAAAAAAAATCGTATAAATTGAGTAATAAAAAACAAATGTTTGTTCTTATCTTATTCTTGACCAAATAAGTTATTGTAAAAGGTGTACAATAGATTTTAAGCTAATGATACGGTGTATGATGATGAACATTTTCGAGCAAGAGTCGAGCGGGTTGATCTCAAAAATCGACTCTCAGGATCTCTTAATATCGTCTTCATCACAGTATGTAAATATCATTTTATCTAACATAAAATATTTCTTTACTTCCAGGCTATGGGCGTGAACACTTCTGGACCTCTGGAACTGACTTGGCCGAAGAAGGGAACTTCTTCTGGATGGCTAATGGAAGACCACTCACGTTCGTCAACTGGAACGCCGGAGAGCCCAACAACTTTAGATATGAGAACGGAGAAGAAGAGAACTGCTTGGAACTGTGGAACCGAGACGACAAGGGTCTTAAATGGAATGATTCCCCTTGCTCTTTCGAAACGTTCTTCATATGTGAAGTGAGGTCAGATTGATGATGATGATGATGATCATCGTCATCATCATCATGATGATTTAATGTGATAGCAGAATAGTGTATTAGGAACCAACTTTTATTTACATTCCAATGTTTTTAATTATTACGAATTTGATTAAATTAAATTTCTTTGAAATAGTTTCTTTGAAGGAAGTAAATTAAGAAAATGAAATGCTAATATCGCAGAAAAAAAATATAAACAAAATTGTAATACGAAACTTGCCTGTTTTATTTATGTACACAAAATAATAGATTTTTTTAGTGATCAAAGAATGAATCAAAATTATTTATATACTTGTGAAGTGATATTATTAAGCAATCAACAAAATATGTGTAGTAATAAATATATGGATTTTGTATATATGTAACATGTATACAATTAGTCTATGTGTTGAATAATTAATTATACACACGAAAACAACCAATGTTGTGAATTTATATGTTCAATTTTCGCTCTTGAATGTTATTTAATATCGATTATTTCTGTTTGACTGAAGACAATAATTATTTTTATACCATTTATAAAGACAAATACAATTGTAACAGTAAACACATATAGAATAAGTTTAAACGATCACTGCCTAATTAATCTACGTTTTGTTGTAACGTAAGCCTCTGAGCCTTGCGGTTCACGGACATTGTCGTCCATAGTCAATATAGTCGGTAAATAAATGATAGTTACCCTTACCTTAGTAATAACTGTAAAAATAGTTTTAAGGAGCAATAAAGGTTTAAAATTATTTCAATACTATTGTTTATATTAAAAATACAGACACCTAATACTGACAGACAGAACAGACAAAATGCAGAACTGCATAAATATTTTAATAATAGTCGATGTTCAGTGAGGTTTTGGTGTTTATCCGTCGAATTATTACAAAAGTAAATAAAACTAGTAATTATTAAAAAAAAAACAGTAAGCCCAACTAACTGTACTCTATGACAATCCGGAAAATAATATGAATCAGTTAACACATCACTCTCCAAAATCGGTCAATTTGTTTAGGCTGCGGAACACAAAGGACTTAGTACTTAAACACATACATACCCATGCAAAATTCAAGAAACATCACTCTCAGTCGGGCAACAAAAATGGAAAAAGTTTGCATCCATGCAATTCAATCACATTCCAATGTGACGTTAAGAAATTCAATTACGTTACATATTGCATTATGGATACAAGTCTATAGGCTATGGGAGAGCGATAGGATAATAAAACAGTATACGATGCGGTAAAGTTTTAAAAGTCAGAACGGGGACGTCGTCTTATAATCTTATAATACCAAGCGTATTGCAGGTCACGCTCAACGTGTTTTAAAGTCTAGATGTCACCAAACACAAGTACGATCTTGACTTCAATATTTTTTTTATTTTTTTTTGGTATTGATGTGTAACAATACAGTCTTGAGCAAGCGGCATGTAATCTAAATGTGGTCAAGAGACCGTTTAAAAATTTGATAAATTCCGGATACCGTGTATTTTTATCGAGATTCCGAAAAAAAAATCGAAAAGTTTTTTTCATGTATGAAAACACGATTTATTATATGAAAATATTATTTAAATAAATATGTCATATTTAACAATATTTTTAGGGCTACGGCAATATAGCTCTTCCACGGGCTTTACCAACCCGCTGATCTAGAATATCCTGTCAATTTTAGGTTTTAATACGTTCAGATAAAAGCAGATTTCGATAGCAATCACTATGTATACTAGCACAGATGTTACAACAAATATACACTACTGCGTATTAAAATTAAGTATTGTATTGTAATTAAGAAATTTTGCACAGTTTTGCATGTTCTCAGATTCAAACAAAAACATTATTTTAAGCAAGCGCCCTAATTACCTTTCCCACTTCGTAATAAAGTAATTATAGCCCCAATTGATGCATTCGGTCGTCGTGAAAATTTAAATGTAAATTACGTTTCCGACCGTCATGCCCTTTCCGCTCGTTAAAAATCTCATCAGACAGTAAACGACTCGGCGCGAGAGAGTGCTCTCTCATTCCCTCGCAAATTCATTTAACAATGTGACTTCTGTCACAGTTGCTTTTTGGGATTTATGTCGAAATAAATAAATATCTATGCATAAGACATAAAGTCTTGGTAACGTTTCCGATAATGGAACGAGGAAGTGATTAAGATTGCGGGAGACTAGATTTCGACTGTTTGAAAACTACTAATTCGCATCAGAAATTATGTAATCCGCAGTACAACCAAAGTAGCCGAAAGAAGAATTACAAACCTTAAATGACAATGGCCAGGACACATTGCTTGCAGAAAGGGTGGCTTATGAAACCGATCTTCGTTGTAAGGAGAAGTTCAATTAATTCTTATTTGGACAACAATTATATTGATGTCATCATAAATCATCAGTGATTACTGACACTTTATTTTGTAATATACCATCGTTTATCTCTTTCTGAAATTAAACGATAATTAATAATAATTAAAGTACAATTTTAAGGGAGGTCGACGTTAGCCTAGATCCGTGAACTAAATTAAGCTGTGGCGAATATTTTTAAATTGCTTGTTTATATTTAAATAAATGCGATACTTTAAAACTCCTAATGAAAAGTAAATCGCTGACATCAATTCTACCATTTTAAAAAAAATCTTTCTCTCTTTGTTTACTTCTTGTCGTCTTTTTTTAAGTCATACTATAATTTAAAGTTAGCAAATGATAGCAAGCTTAGGATAAACTATATATGAAAAACAGAAAAGATTTAGAAAAAGCTAGATTTACAATATCCATAGTATTGCCACAGTAATGACAATAGCAACATTTTGACTCATGTTATCTTACAAATTATGGTATATCTTCAATACCAAGGGTTCAATGACATTCAAAATTAAATAGAGCCCACTTGCGAATGTAATGTTATCCTATCTAACAAATGATTTTTTATCAGTTCATAAATTACGTAAGTTCTGCGATAACAAACATAAAAAAAACATATCTGCAACCGAATCGAGAACCGCCTTTTTTTGAAGTCGGTTAAAAGTTTATTACCAGAATTTAATGCAGGATTAAATGCGTAGATTTATGAACAAATTATCAGTTATTTTACGTAGTCACAAGATTTAAATCCTTCAAATTAGATGTAATTAAAATACCACTTTACCGCAACGCAAGGGATGTTCATTACTTAAAATAAACCACAACTGAAAAACTTTCAGTGAGGAGTCTGTTATTTTTTATTTCAGGATACTTTCTAAATCGAGTACCTGACTTGCTCTGAAAATGGGTCATATATTTCATCAATGAATAAACGTTTATTAAATCAAATTTAAGTATCTATGTTTGGTATGTTTCAACCATTACAGTTTTTGCTGTTCCAATAAATACAGGCCCTGCGCATGGCAGAGATTTAGATTAAAATATTAAAATAGTGATAAACAAAATATAATGTATTTTGGGATAAATAATATTACACTATTATTTTAAAATTATTATCGATACTTGTTCCCGCAGGGTCATCTGTCATAAAGATATGTCTCCGGGGCCTCGTTGCGGAGCGCGCAATCGGAGGGCAATTTCAGTTGCTAGCAGAAAACTTTTATACTATAACAGCATGTAATATTTTAGTTTCTATTAAACAAGCAATAATTAATAAAAAAAACAATATACCCGACTCTCTACACCCCAGTGATAAGCCGGGGAAGAATACAAATCAAATGACATCTCACTTCAAAATCTGTCATGCCGTTTAGGGTACAGGAGGTGACAATGGTGAGGACATATGCGTATATACTTACATACCAAAAATATTACCCTTCTTCTGTGTCAGGGAGGCAAAAAATAAATATAGTATGTACTCTAATTAGAAATATACCCTGAATTTTTAATCTACTGAGCGAAGCTAAGAAGTAGTTACTTAATGTTTATCATAAAAAAAAAATAATTTTTGTATACAGATTACAAATTGTCTCTGTTGAAATTACGGTTCGATGCAAAACTATTAAACTATTGTGTACTTACGAGAGGGTTTAAATAATTTTGACGGCTCTCTATTAAAAAATGAGAACTAGGTAAATAATGAGACATTAATTTCATTTATGAGTAAGAGTTACGTTACGAAATTGATACCTGAAGTTCTAGCTATAATTTTGTACGTACGGGTCACATGATAAATTCATTTGGTGCAACGTCGTACTATGAAAATTTAACGCAATTCTTAAGTAGGTAAATTTATGTAACAGTCGAACTTTGCAACTCTCCTTTGTTTTCATGATAATGCGCTGCATTTGAAACGCTAAATTTTATAATGCTACCAATTACGGGAGAACGACTTCTGATGCAAGGAAAACTATATTAAGATACTTGTTTGAGACTATAGTCGTTAGGAATTATCACTTTATATAGTCTATGAAAACATACATGTTTTTGTTATCTTACAAATTAATTAATCATTTGTTTAAGAGTAACCGATATAAGAAAAATAGAAACTCATCGAGACAAAAAAGCAGAAATCTTACTAAAAAAAAAACTACCGTTTCTATTTATTATATTTCAATTTAATTTCATTATCATTAGTGTGAAAGCTAATATTTTTTTTATATTTCAATATGCAATATTGAAAAAAATTACTGATGTATTGGCCTAAATTTTATAAAAATATAAGATTCGAGTATTTTACATTTAAAACAATCTTGTGCTAGTGGAGTTTAAAAGCCTTAATTAAATTGGAAATGCGCTGCTTTAGAATATTTTGATTTTTTTACGGCATTGCTATGATGCGGTTTGCATTATGGTAATTTATTTCAAATATAATTATATATAAATATTTTTTCTCGTAATCCCTTCGATTTCTTAGAGATGTTCAAGTCTTCTGGGGTAAACAAGCTCAACCCTCTAATTAGGTACTGTATGATGCCTCCTCCAGGCAAATCACTAATATATAAACACAAGTGCAGTTAGATGGCAGTCAGTTGCCGATAAGATTGGGTATTGGATAACTTAGACTAAAAGCAAATAAAAAATTGAGTATTGTAAATTGTATTCTGAAACAGTTGCAGAGTGAAATAGTGTAGTATAATTTGCATTTAAAATTAAAAAATAAAGTCAGTTAGGTCTTCTAAATAACTCTACTATGTTTTCACTTTCGCAACAGTTGAAAACAAAAGTAGTTAATAAGAGATACGCGTTAAAACTTCTGGAATTAGAATAGCACTACTCCTATTCCGTCACTGCCATCGCAGACTTATGTTTTATTCAAGCAACCGCAAAGTAGTCGAGATATAAACGCAATTTAATACGATAGAACTGACTTAGTTTCGTACAAAATATCGACCCACAATCGAAAAAAGACAATAAAATTTAAGAAGACAATGAAATTGAAGTGGACACAATGGACGCTTATCTTTCTATCACAAGCTATTATCTTCGATACAACCCATCGCTTGTGTTTGCGATATGATCACGATATCGCCACTTGCCTTAACTCTTCCGAGTTATCTTTACAACGTGCAATGCAACGTATAAACTTAAAACCTGTAATAATAAAAATAACAATTTTCTGGGACATTATTCATACGTTGCCATATAATCCAAAACTAATCAGAGCTTGTACTATGGTGACCAGATAACTGATATACTACATATGACTACTTTTCTTTTGTAAATACATACTTATATAACCAATTACACTCAGACTCAAGATAAACAGACATGTTCATGCACACAAATGTTTGTTCTGGGTGGAATCGAACTCACGACCTGCGGCGTAAAAGGCAAGCATCTTACCGACTGCGCCAACCAGTCCATCGTATGCGGACTCGTCGTCGCTGTATTATTACGCCGGCTTCATTGACGCTTAATTATTACTTAACATCCATCATTCCTAAGTAGTTTTAAGTTTATTAATTTTAAGTAGTTAATATTAACTCTATCTCGCGTTTTACTCTGAATGACTAACGAATCTTGTTCTTCTAGTGTATAAAGTCAAGTAGAAATATTCTGCGTTTCGTCTTAGTGAGAGCGGTCACTTAACATCTAGCAATATACATTCTTTACTTTTAAAGGTTTGAGAAGAGTGTATGTAGAAGAGGACAGAACTTGCAAAGAAACAACCTTATGCATGTTTTGTATTTTCACTATCAATAACCAAACTAACCAATATATATCGTTTGCGTTTTAGAGTATAGACTCTAAAACTCAAACGATATATATGTACATTAAAAAACAATAGCCCTTCTTTATATTCAAACGAACAATGCCCATAAAATATAGACATATTGACCTTTTGTTAAGATAGTATAGAACAAAACACTTGTCCGATAAAATAAAAATACAATAAAACTACGTGTGCTCAGCTCTAGTGCTCAAAGCAAGAAAGCAAAGCTAGACGACAATGGCCACGGGGCCCGTTCTAAGAATCACAATGGCAAGTATACCTACCACTCAGCATATTGCTCGCTGCTTGTAAAAGAACAAGAACATCACTATATGTGACTTAGTGCGCCCAGGGTACTATTTTATAAATTTGTTAACCGTCTGAAGTGAATCCTTATTACTTTGAAACCGTTAAAATATATGCTTGATTTCTTTAATAACTGTCCAAAAATATCTTTAAAAATAAATAGGTCTAGTCTAGTAATATCTTAACACAACCGGGGATGAGAAAGTAATATCCTGTCACTGGTTTTAATTAGTCCTCTTTTTGAAATTAAAAAGGTGGACGTTCTACATCCTTGTTAATTTTCAAAGTAAACAAAAAAATCACACTAAATATAGTTTTCATCATTAGTGAATCGTCAAAATTAAATCTATGCTCTTTAATTTCGCAGCCTGACCATACACTAAATTTCTACGCGGTAATTACATAAACTTTTGTTTTCAAAAGTGAATCCATCAAAATATATTACATAATATGGCCTGTTTCAGTATAAATCAGCGATTACTTTGTTTGGTCGAAATAAGCATTGTAGTAGTGAAAAGTTGCCTTACAACCACAAACTAATGAAATCTCTCTAGAATAAATGAGACCGAAATGTTTTTATGACAACCATTTTGACAAATTTCGATGGCATATCCAAAGTATATAGGTGTTAAAGAAACGAATCCATTCAATAAATATTGGAGTTCCTAAGCAAACAGAGCAACAGTACGATCCAGGTGTGCATGAATCAGTGTTGGCGAATTCAAAAGACTTTCACAAAACCGTTCCTTGAACCCGCAATCGACCAACCAACGTTTGACCTCCGACCTTTACCAAATAAAGCAGTGTCGATGAAATATGTACGTATTCATACGTCTGCAGACGATATTCAGCTCTGTCGTCTTTCAAATTTCGATAAAATTAAATTTTCCTCATTCGTTTGTGTAACTTTTTTTTAGAAAGTTTATTCCGTAAGTTTATTTGGAGTTACAACTGCATTTTAAACTGCTTGTTGAGACAAATTTCTTTAATTTAAGATAAAGTTAACGCCCTACAAAGCAAATAAAATAACTTTGGCTTTCATTCTGGCACAATGTTTGGAGATATGAAGCTAGAATTTTCACCCCTATTTCTGAGTTCTATTTTCATTTTTGATTAAATCTGTGCGATAGAAACCACATATTATTTCTGAGCCTTACCGCTTTTGTGGCAGAAGGGTAAACGACCATACAGTTTCCATCGCTAACAGTCAACATAAGATCAGAATTAAAAGCGTTAGGAAATGTTTTGAAAGTGGTAGAGTCCGCAGTAGCGTCTGCTGCTGCACGAATAGCCCGCTCGACCGGTGAAATACCACTACCTCACAGAAAACAGGCGTGAAGTGGAAGTAATTCCGCGTTCCGTCTGAT
>DWLR01002866.1:0-14561 GCA_018246295.1 Papilio alexanor hazarajatica | reverse complement strand
CTTTGCATCCATATAATCTTAATATCAACCTACAATACATAATTAAAAGAAAATTTATAACCGTCCTGTTTAATATGTTTGCCTTGAAACATTGTTTAACAATCCATTTTTTGTTACATAAAACCAATTTCATATTAACATTTATTTTACAAACATTATTTTCATAATGCTTTCTTATATCAAAGTATCTTCTTCACTTTTGACATCATCCCCATTTATTGGGCTACACTGATTAAGATATGTCATAATTTCTCGACTAGCACAAGAGGCATCTATATCTCTCATAGCATTTAGTCTTTCAGTGACATGTCTACCAAAGAACCAATACTGTACATCATCCATAGAAGATGCATCTGACATTGGTTTCATTGCTATAAGAAGATCATCAAGAAAGTTAACACATTTGTTTGTTTTCTTAATTTTCTTAGTAGGAGATTTAAATCGTCGACGTGGTCTGTCTGTCCGTTTGCCACGTTGCCTTATGCCAAGGTCTAACTCTTCCATGTCAGATTGCAACTCCTCTTTCATATCTACATTATTATCTATGCTTGTTAACTCTGGCTGAATTGGTGGATAATTCTGAGAACAAGAAAATCATAATATAAGATCCTTGTAGTGTAAACATCCAATTTAGTTACCAAGATCTAATAATGGACAAACTGAGAGAATAAAGGTAATAGACATTGCCTAACAATAGCTAAACTTAGAAGGTTCAACACATTACTTGGAAAAAAGAGGAACTATTGGGTCAATAGGTTTTTAGAATGGTATCTATGTTCCTACAAGCACAGGTAGAAGGCCACCTATAATATGGACAGACAATCAATTTGTTCGTTTACTAATCTAGAGTATTTATTAGATGATAAATATCTGTGGTTAATTATGGAGGCCATTTAATAATAGTAATTGATTTAAAGAGTCCTTTTAAATCAATCACTATTATTAAATGAATGAAATCCTAAAAATTAAATAAACGAAAGTGGTCCTGATAAAATTACCATACTTAAAATCAACAACATTGACAAAATCTCACCTCAAAATTATTTACATCTTCTCTTTTTGAAACCTCTCGTAAAAACTGCAATGGCTTCCATAACGGCCAGCACGGTACATACACTTCTGTAGGCGACTTTGCGGTTTCTTTAGATTTATCTACACGCCGAAGATTGTGATTAAATGTACTCCGTATGTTCACCCATCGATCTCTCACTGAACGCGCTGTAGTTGAATAATGTAAACATTTATTGGTTACCATACAAATAACTTAGTTTTAAAGGTAACTAAAATAAACTAGCTATCAAAACTGTAATTGACAATAAACTGCAAATACAGAATAAGCTTTTTAGGTACATAGAAGTTATGGCACAAAATTTCAAATTATAAACCTACCAGAGTAACCGCGACCCAACTTAGCAGCGAACTCAGCGTATGCTTTATACTTTTGTTGAATTTGATGATTCGTGTTATTAAACGGTTTCCATATAAAGTCTCTTTGACGAACAAATTCAACCAACTCTAATTCCAACTTACGCGTCCAATAACATGGTTTGCGAGGCATGCTTTCGATTAATACATTTTAATTTAAATATGTGATTTTATACATTACTTATTTGATTTTTTGTTTATATATGTAAACAAAAAATCTGTGGCAGCTTCTCAGCATTTAACCATGGTGACCGCACAAAATCAACTCTATTTGCTCCTTGCTTGTGTTTAATGTTGATTGAGTTCCTTTATTTACTTTTCTTTACTGTTTATTTACTATAATAAAAACAAACTAAAAGGAAAAACAAACAGTCAAAGAGTAAATATGTAATGTATTGATCAATGAGTAGATAAGAGCTTAAGAATAATAATTATATTTGTTTATGATAGCCAAAGAGGCGGCTCCATTATTATATCTCGATATTGTGAAATGTATCTAGTCTAATCAGCTTATTTAACTAATGCGACAAATGTGTAAAATATTTGTCGCATTAGTTAAATAAGCTAATGATAGTACTGTAACATCGATGTTGCTTGTGAATGTCACAAGCAACATCGATCAAACATTGATGTTTCATCGACTTCTGTATGCAACATAACATTCAACAGCCATGTCTTGTCAAAATTGTCATAAATTTTTGTACTTGAATTTTGGGTAATAATTTGTAAATGCATCACAAATTTTGTTTATTGCATAGTGACTTAAAATATCAACTTCATGTTCTAATTTCGATGTAAGCAATCATTTATAAATTAACAAATATAACATAGTATCAAGGCTATTTAAACCTTGAAATGGGGAACCCTAACGACACAAACAGGATGAAAAAGGTTTGGCAGAGCCTTGAAACATGGAAAGCGGCGACTCGTTGTTGCTTTGTCCTCTTCATTTCAATCTTTATTGTAATATATTTTTATTTTTCTATTTTCTTCGATTTTTTAAGGTGTTTGTATTGTAAATTTTAGGTTTGTATGTTTATAGCATTAAATACTTCACTCTTTTTCTATCTATAAATATTTTCTTGACACACGTTTTACATAATTTTTCTTCAAGTTAACTGGTTGGAATACCCAGTACACTGCTGGACCTATGTCCATCAGTGTACACTCCCCATTGATCGCCATAAAGATCGGTCCTCTGCCGCTTTTGTCCAGTGCACTCCCGCAATTTTGACCGGATCATCGATCCATCTTGTGGGAGGCCCACCAATGCTGTGTCGACCTATAGCGGCATGGCCGCCATTCTAGGACATTTCGGCCCCATCAGCCATCGGGTTCTGCGAGCAAATTGTCCGCCCTATTGCCAATGTCGGTTATTTTGGTAATGATGGATTACCCAAATAACATTAATTTTGATAAATTATATTAAAATACAAGGAATAAAAATATAAACATTCAATATGTTCAAGGAGGTTTTCAATTCGCTTTGCTGACAAATGTCGAAGTTCTGACGTAATAACGTCAGAACTTCGACATTTATGTACCGATTTCAATTTCAAATGGGTCCCTTTTAATTTTGCATGGTATTGAACCTTGAGTTCTGAAGATAAACTGAAAATTGACGTATTGGTATATTTATGACAACCCCTATTTGGCTTTAATGGATTGGCAACAAGGTGGTACGTCATGGCTATAAATGACTTAATTATTTATGGAAAAAGTTATATAAATTTGAGTCGGTTTTGTGTGTGATAAAAATTGAAAAGATTGTTGTAGGCGACATTAGCTATTATTTGCTTGAAACAAATATATTTCACTTCACATTTGAGAGCCAAGAGATCGTCATGGCTCTTAAATGCGCGTTGTCTTCGTTTATTTCAAACAGGTATTTATTTCAGTAGTGGTTTGTTGTCATTGGAGATTAGATATCAGCGGTTATCCACTCTACCTGTATAGCGTTGCATTCGACTGGAAAGGAGATATGTTTTGCGGCGAAGTATGTAACAAATGGAATTGTGTTGCCTTATTTATTACATTCGCAGTATCCATCCTGTTGTTTATCCGTATATATGTTTAGAAGTAAAGAAAATGCTTCGTATTATACGTATTTTAATATGATAAAGCTGCGAGTCGCACTTGTTGAAAAATTATGGCGTGACCTTGAATAACATTCTTGGAAATACTGCCATAAGTAAATAGTGACAAGATTGAGTCCACTTTGGAAATCATGTTGGGGTTCTGCGGGGATATTGAGGGACAGCTATTCCTCGTTTTCATAGTCAAGATAGAAAGGACCCAAAGGAAGAAAAAGAAGACTTCCTAGATAGATTTCAATTGACTAGCAATAAACGATACTTGTAGCTAATGCATAATTTGTTCTTAACACTGTGACAGTTAGATGTTGATTATAAAATGTATTTAATTTTCGTACGTGTAAAATGCACATTTAGCAAAACTAAAGTCAAAAGTTGTAGATAAAACAACATCGAAGTTGTTGAATTTCTTTCGCTGCATGTTGGTCAGTTATAAATTAAATGATATGATAAAAACTTCTTCACCTATTTAACAAAGGTGGACTGCATGCAAGTGTCAAATGCATAAAATTTGCATTACCCTCCCGATAACAGCATTACAGCTCAACGCCACATTAGGGCTTATCGAGCGCCTCGGGATGGTTTATAGTTTCCCTTTTCCCGCGTAATGGCGGCGCATTTGCTGCTGCCGGGGCTCGCGTCACATTAGTCTCTCATATACGACATTTTATTGCGAATAACTGGCCGGGTTGGACACCATTCGTAAATTATTATGCCATGAATTCTAATGTTATTGTTAGGAAAAAAATAACATTATACTTTAGGCTGTAGGGTTGATTACTAGTTAGTCGTATGCGTACCTAATGTCGATACGTTCGAAATATTTAATTTTAAATTATTAATTTATTCGCTTTCCAATCAAAATTATTGGTCGGCAATATTGGATAAATTTTATAAGCTCTCACATGTTGAAACCTATTGGATAGAGAAAGATAGTAATCTCTATTAGCTCTTCAGTAGGCGATGGACTATGGACGATGATGAATTATGCAGTCAACTTTTGTGGTTTTCTTTTCTTTGATCTAGTGTCATTTATAAGAGTAACCGAGAAAACTTAATGATTTTACTTTTATGTAATTCGGGAAATAGCCTTATCGAAACCGTGTATCTGAAAAAAATCAAATTAGTAAAAAATGTGTCATAGCCCTTTAATGATTAATGGTTACCATGTACTATAAAAAATGCGCGCCAAATTAAATGGCGGCGCGGCGTGTGTTGGCAAGATGTCAACACCACCTCCGAGCTAGGCGCGGTGATTAATAGCCGGTGGTAAACTTGTCAGACTCTGTATCGCTATATCATCGAAGAAATCTGCCTAGTCACTCCACACATTACAAATAGGATAATAACTTGCGAATTAAACCCGCTTTTTACTGTAATTGGGGTGTTTTATATGTAATTTTTTTTTATTGTAGAAGAAGAAGATGGAGGAGTGGGAATGGATAAACCGAAAAAATTACATTTTCTTCTCCTATCCATCACCTCCCCCGTGAAATTTTCCTTTCCTATCCTTCCCTTACTAGACAAGGATGGGAAAAAGAAGGTGACCAGAATTAGGCCTCTGCACCACACTCATCAGACGAAACGCAGAATATTTCTACTTCCTGCCTTCTGTGAGGTCGTGGTATTTCACCAGTTGAGCGTGTCATTCGTTAACACGTGGTGTTGCGGGCTCTACCACTGTTAAAATTATTGAACGGTATAAGTTACTAGTCGTTTTGCTTTACTTATCATTTTAATGAGTCTCTGACTTTGAATGCGAGTCGTTTAAATCTAAATCATAATGAGTGACTTTCTCCTTTTTCTATGGTCTTAGTAATGCGTCTTGTTAACAATATTTCGCCTAAAATATCACTTAAACCATTGTTTGTAAGCACAGTGTATTGTGCAAATACGTATATGTTGCCATTATTTTATATAATTTTCTCCACAAACTCTCGGCACATAAATTACGTCGGCATTACGTCTGCTATCTCTTTGTAATATAACTTTGCTATCGCGAGTTCAGTTTTTATGTCTTCCCCTTCCGCTTAAAGCAGCCTCATTTGTTTATTCAAATGTGATTATGTGAGCTTCTAAAATTTTCTTTCTAGATTTATATGATCTCTATAACAGTAGTGTGTAATGTAAGTATAATGATACTAATATTTTTTTTAGAAACATTATTTTTTAGGACTTTTTTAGTTTACGATTTAATATGAACCTTTTTTTAAAAAGAAAAAGAAATAAGACCGTGCGACTAAAATAATATGATCTGTGATTTCACAAAGAATGTTGTAAATGAGTTAGATATTTACGCGCCGAAAGACAATCTCGTCTTTTCCATGATTTGCGGCTAAGGCTGACGCTGAATGGTAGTCATTAATAATTAGTGGAAACGCACCTTAACCTCTCCATTCTTACACCACAGCTGGTTCAAATATCTATGTAGGTATTTCCCACTGACAAAAAGCTATTTTCACCTTGAGTATCTCATTTTGATAAAGCCTCGAATACATCATTACATTTTGTGAGGCAACGAACATTCCGTCAAGTCTATAACCATAAACAAGGTGTTAAGGAAGAATAACGAATTGGAGCAAAGTATTGAATTTGCATTTCGCTGTATTTTATGTAAATCATTACACTTAAGATCGATACGATGTTTACTTTCATCTCAGCATCGTTACTGTTTACGACTTGAGGGTTCGTTATCTGTTATCTAAGAGTTTATTCAAGAGTTGCAGTTGTTACCAGCTATACTTTAGGAAAAAGAAACGTAAAAAGTAGAAGATGGCACAGAGTTTTAGCTTAGGAGAGCTTCATCAGAGCATCACAATACAAATCGTAAAAGCGCTCAACGTGCAAAATGCCATAGTTATCTTCAAACGATTTTTTTTGTTCATGAAAGACTCAAACTTTGTTAAAATATTTTTTTTTTATAAAACTTCATGGAAAAACTTTAGATTAATATAACTTTTTTTCGAAAAAGTACTATTTGTACTCATACTATTTCCTGAATGTATAATATTACAGTCTATGAGAATTAAGATGACACCATAACTGTAACAATTTTCATTAATTTGCTTCTGAGGCTTCATGAATGTACAGTAAAGTTAAAGACGTATTTTTTAAAAAGCTACAGTATTTTAGTTACCACCTTATTATTTTTGTATTTTGTATTTTAACGTATTTATTTTTTGTGCAGTTTTCGGGCGCTTGATATGTGTACTATTAGAAGTTGAAGGATTACCCATTTGTTACGGAAGTGTCCGTAGTATAACTTTGACTTTAATCCGACGACGTTCAGACTGGACTAAATTAATATTTTTCTTCTTTTCTTTTTTCGACCGATTTCCTAATATGGAGTGTGGTAGTTACCCACCTAAAAATATTACACCTAACGATAAAAATATTTAATGCAAGCATTTCGCAAGGCTTACAAAAAAAAAATACTGAAATATATTCAGTATACTTCACACCCACTATCAATAATTACTTGGGTTCAAGTTACGCTGTACGCCGTCGCGATAATTAGTCGAATACAGGCTCAACAGCGCCGTGTCGCCCATTATTATTTGGGCTCGTTGCCCACGCTAATGAGCGCACAGTCTACTCAACAAATCTGCAGCGGTGCTACTTCAACTAATAGTTAATTGAAAAAAAAATAAGCCTGTTTGATTGTACACCTATGACACTCCAGGGAAAAATCAAAATCGGTCCAGCCGTTTAGGCTCTAGGAGGTCACATTGAAATGAACATACAAATAAACGATGGCACTAGATATTAAGTTTTTGTTTTACTTTTTAGTTGCTGTTTTATATTGTATAGTAATAAAATGTAATTAATTACTAAGTGCAATTTTCGCCGACAAACTGTTTTAATAGTTTGGCGAATTTTTGTTGTACGTGTGAATTTTGTACTTAAAAAAAGAAAAAAAATATTCTCAATAATCACATTTAAAAATATATCACAATACAATTCTGTTTACAAGGAATTTACAGGAATTACATTATACAGTTATTTGACCTGTAGATAATTAGCAAGCTTATTTTCAAAGCGTAGTAATTATGCACTAATCAAATAGTACAGCTGATGTTTCTGCTCTGTGGTCGTCAACACAAATGCAGGGGATGGGCGGAGAACTTGTTACTTTAGAGCGCACGGAGGTACCAAACTTGTGTGAATAATAAATTGTTTCTATAACACGTTCATAAACAATACGGTGACGTGGGGGGCTGGTATTGTACTGGAGTGCTTTGTTTCAAACACCTTTAAGGATTACTTCAGTTTTGCCTAATTGTCGGACTGTTTCGTACCCTGGATTACAACACGGAGCTTGTTGTGATTGTTAATGCCATTTGAATGACTTAAAAGTTTCTATTAGACTAAGTCTTTGTCACAATTGATGGGATAGACTTATATTGAGCAGAGGATGACAGTTGGCTGATAAAACATAACTGTTTTCAAGGAGACCTTGCTTAAGATTTATTGATTTTACGAGATGTAACCCAGTATTAACCTTATTTTATCAAAGTCTTTCGTAGCACAGTTATCCATCAATTTTCTTAATTAAATCTCCATATCTGTCTGAAGCATAAGACTTAGACATCATATAAAACAGTTTTCCAATTATTCAGATGTATACCGGAACGAATCTTGATAACAATCGTTCTTTATGCATTTATAACAAGTTAATCGTAACATATACGTGTGTAGGTAGTTACGAACGAGCATTTATCAGCGGAAGAGGAAGACATAAAGTGCGAACTTACGCGCGATATCAGAATGATACGTTCAAATAATAGCTTCATGGATGCGAAGCGTAATGTATATTGTTAGACAAGTTACACTGCCGCAAAAATGTTGTATCATACCAAGATCTACTCCCGTCTTATAATCTATTTTTGTAATAATTCTTTGATAGCCACATCAAATTCTCTGCCCTCTTTAGATATATGCCTACTATTTGTTTAATCTGTGTTAGATAAAATTTGAGTAGCCCAGCTTCACTTGATTTTTTATATATTCAAAATTTGATTTTTTTCTGTATAAAATCTAAGGTGTGTCTATGTTGTTTTAGACACAGAGTAAATTTTAGGTAAATTTAATTTATATTAATTGTATGATATTAACCATTTATATACAACTAGTACAATCTTAAATGCAACATCAGCAATGATTATTAAAACGAAGATATGTGCAGCCATTTCATATAACTTTAAGTAAACAGCGTTATTCGATAAATCATTGGAAAGAAATGAAATAGCTGCATATGTATATCTTCGTAAGAAGTGAAGATTGGCAGAGACGAAAACATTGTGTATTGAATAAATTCGTTCTCGGCATTTCACTCGTTAAATATTCACTCAATCTATTCATTCATTCATTATTACTGATTATTTAAATTATAAAATTATTTTGCCTTTTAATGATTGAACTTAAGTTCGCTTGTAATCTATTTTATACATTGCTTTCTAGTTTATCACATCATTGTCTACTGATCATTGTCTTTGAAAGTACCGCGCAAATGATCGACAATTCGTTTATCTAGAGACACCTTTGTGTAACTAAACGCGTTGGTAACATAGAACAGTGTAATAGAGCGTTTATTATAACGTCACAAATATTGCGACGTTGAGGATGACAGCTTAATTTGACATCTGTCATTGCAAAGTTAATTTTTTTATACCAAAAGGTGGAATCGAGCATGCGGTTAGAGGTTACTTAATTGGTAATAAATTATCTAGCAAAAAAAATATGGAATCTAGATAATTCGATTATCACCAGAGACAGAATGATAAGTATGGGAATAATATGAATGGGATACGACTTAGGGGCCCTTAAGAAGAGGGTGCACTCTTTCCTTAAAGGTAGGTAACGCATCTGCAGTTCCTCTGGTGTTGCGGATGTCCATGGGCGTCAGTTCACTTAATGTTAATCGACCTGCTGCTCATTTGCCCCCTTATTTATATAAAAAGGTTGATTCAAAATTTTTGACTTTATAATCCTTTAAATTAACTAAAATAAACCTCGAGTACTTAGGGAGTACTATGGGGTTGTCATATCCAAATAGGATAAAAACCCCTAAAAAAAATCTCGAAAAAAAATCCTTTAAATCATTTTGCGTTTTTTGATTTTGAAAAAAAAATACCCGCAATATTGAGGTTCGAAGAGCTTTTATTTACTATTATACGGAATGTACATAGGCACAATATGTATATACACACACACAGACATATATATGTGTGTGTGTATATGTATTTCATGGAAGCCTTTACGAATGTACACAATAGATTAATTATAAATAACATTGCTAAGAAATACCACATTTATCAAATAAGTAAAATTTACATATACCATCTCAATTTACAAACTACATTTTTAAGCTAAATCATTTGTATTGCGTAGTTGTACGATTAAAATAATGAAATACTAAAGTATGCTACGAAATCACCTGCACGATTTTCACGGTATAGAAATAGCAAGTAGTAATTACAGCGAGTTTTCATTAAGTCTTTTTAAATAAAACAAAATTGGAAGGGCATAAAGTAAGAAAGGGAGGCCTTTTTAATGTTTAGCAATACATCTGCAATCCTTCCAAAATTCTTTAATCATCCAAATTCAGGATATGAATTTGGTTCCTAACCCTTAACAACTTAACTGCGTGAAACAACAGGACGAAATTACTCAGTTGACGAGAGATGGAAATCGAATAAATAATTTTATGCTGTAAGAAGTAATAATTAATGGAAATTGCGTTAGGCGTTCGCTTCCAATCAGCACACGTAATGAGGCCTTCGCGTAAGATCTTATTTGTACTGTCGAATAAATCGACTACATCTGCGCCGGCAATGGCGATTAGCGACTAGTGCTTTGCTTCATTTAAGAAGTATAATAACAACCGCGCCAATCGGTCAGTCATTTTTTATCCGCTTATCTCATAATTTGTTACATTTAAAATTTCAAATAGATTATTTTGGTTTGAAAATTGTTATCTGACATTGCCTTTTTATCCATGCTATACATTTGTAAAGATTATTTAATTATGGGTATTAGTTGAGGTACGTAGAAGAAAAATCAATGATTCTGGTTTATTTTTCGGTAATTTAATGGTATCGATCGCTTGACTTGTTACATGTGGAACACAAAGGCAATTCCAGCGCGAGTTTGATAAGCGGCTTGATTGGAGGCCCATCCTTACTCATTGGCATAATCTATGTATGTACAGTCGACTGATTCAATCAATAAGCGAACGGTCTATATTTGAACAATCTGTTTGCGATTTTCAGTTCAGACGAATTTAATATCAGATACATTTTTTTTATTACCTCTTCAAAATTAAGAACATATACTTTATAGATTTATTACGTGTTTAAATACGCCGGACTGATCAGATGTTGAACCTAAGATGATCATAACTTTAATTAAAAGTGTTAATTTTAAGTTCAAGAATAACACTATCTAGTTTGCATTTTTTCAAAGTCGGTCAACGTCAGAGGCGATTTGATATCTCAATATGTATTAACGTAATCACCGATACGAAATGTAAATCATTTAAACGGCTTAACGAATTGAATCTCGCTACTTCGCTGGATAGACGATGGCGACGGGAGACGATAAGCCAACTGACTTCATTACGTGTATTAAATCTTTATATTCGTCGAAATATTTCCATAAAATGCAAGGCTTAATACCATATCTTGGAAATTATTGTTTCCGCAAAATATAATGTTTTAGATTCGGATCCAGCTGATGTAAAGCGAATAGTTTCCGCAGCAAGCTGATGAGTCATGGATGCTTTACCAGTGACTATCCGGATGGTATGGAGTACGTAGTAATGGATGAGGTCTGCGTCAGCCGACTTATTATAGGAATAGTAGGTTTATAAAAATTTCTACAACAATTCTACGATCAAGTTAAGTACTTCCCTAGTTTAGCTGGCCTATTTACGAAACAATTTGGACCTACCACTGTTTAATAATCTGCATTAAAATCCAAAAACTTTATTTCTATTCAAAAATTCCTTGCGTAGCTAAAAGCTTCTTATAATTGTCGTCTATTGTTTCGCCATAAAAGTTTGAACGTACCGCGAACGTTTGCAGCTCTAACTTTGATTCGATCAAGTGCAGTGATCCCGAAAGAGCATCGACGACTTGGCAGCGACTAAACCGATTGCAAAGAGGTTTGTTAAGTTATTGTTTATAGATTTTAAAGAAGAATTGATTCGATGTCATGTGTTATTAGAAGCATTAAAATTGAATCCTGGACGACTTTTATTGTCTTTTCTTTACCATTGCTAGATGTAGACCTCAAAAGTCCTTTGCCATCCTCTAGTAGACTTCCCATGCTTGAATGCCATTTTAAAGCCTCTTGGTACAATACATTTGTTCTACGATAAATGTGCTCTGCTATTTGCAGCGTAAGCATAACAACTCTTGGAACTTCTTAGTTCATCCGCAATTTCTTACTTGACGGGAGTATTGCATAGATATTTCTCCTAAAGTTTTACTTAAAAATTAAAGCAGTTGCTTTAGCTGATAATTGTGATAGGAATAGATATTTGTTCTGTCAGTTGCTATAACACGAAATTGGGCACGAAAGGCAGTTGTCCTGAATCGCTCCGTGAGCAAGATTGCTGCGAAGTTTGTTCATTAGGCGGCCCCGCTGACCTGTAGTCAAATGTGAAAAGTTTAATTGTCTGAGTGTTCGTGGGGAGGTCGGTGCTTCTGTTGCTCATTGCCGATTCGACACCATAACTGTACGTTTTAATTATACGTTGATAATAATGGTAGGCAGTATTAAATAATTAGCTCGCCCAACTTTGTAGTAGAGCTTTCAATGTATGTTAATATTAAATGTTACCCGCGGGTTCGCCCGCGTTGGTTTCTTTAAGATCGGTCAAGCTGTTTTTAAGGTATAACGGGACATACAGACAGATAGATAAAAATTATAATTTTCCTCTATATGTCTGTCTTTTCTAATTAAAAAAAAGGTAATATTAATGTGAGTAAGTCCATCAGATTTGTGTATGTGTAGTAATTTAATATCTATTTTATCTGTAACGTAATTGGTTTATTAATTAATATGCTACATTCTATATAATAGTACTTTATAATACGATCTCATAAGTGATTATGCCCTTAATCGACTTCTTATCTTCTTATCCTTTCTATTCTTTCTTATTCTGCAGTCTCAGTGTGCCGGCTTTTGTGGGGTCAAAAGGCGGCACTGAACGTGGAAGAAGTGAGAGAGATACGCCAGGACCGCGCCAAACGGAAATACGTAATCTCTGCCTACCACTCTGGTACTATTTACAGGTGTAAGTTGTTTTGTTGTTGTTTAAGGCAACAGGTGCCGCTTGAATGGGTCAGTGCAACCTGGGAAGTTCCACGACCGCACAAAACACCCCGCATGTGATAAAGTTTTACTTCCCCGTTTCGTTTGATGATTACAGTGCCGCAGTGCCCTTCTTCTTCTTACTAAAAAAATAATCCACTCGTTCCATTATCTACACCTCCCTCTTTCTCATATAAAAAAATAAAAAATATATTAGTGGCCATTTAACATCAGAAGAAATGCTTGCATGTTTTTTAAATCAAAGTACTAAAATCAAAGCAATCTTTAACATACATTTAAATAGATATAGGCGAAGTAGTCTAACCTTTAAACTTCTAGTCATTGAAATAAATTGGTAATAAACATTTTTAATTATCAAAATGGCGTCTTAGAAAACAGAAAGGTACTTTTTCCTGGAAAATATGCACAATAAACATTTGCCTTCACAACGTTTGCTTTAAAGGGGCTTTTCATTTGATTAACATTGCTTCTTCGTTGAAAAATGAAAGGCCAATTCCTTTATGGTTACAACGGTCTGAGAAACTTATTTCATTATTCCGATCTCGGCTTCAGCATCAGCGTTCATAATCAACTAGGTAACGTGACGCTTGTTAAAAATTTACTATTATAAAATAATGAAGGTCTAACGTTTAATAATCTAATTGGTGTAGATGGATAATATTATAGTCTGAAATATAATTATATATATGCGCATAACGACAGATACATGAACCGACAATAAGCGATTTTCTGTTTCAAGTAATCATTTATATAATACATAATTATTAAGTGCCTAGAGCATAGTTATTTTTTAGAAAATTTTAACAGTCATCCTAATCATGAAATCTTAATCTACATCGAGTTAAGGTACTCGTGCAATCACTAAAGTGAGATTAAAATAAAGGTAAAGAGAGTAAATTCTATGAAAGTTTTAATTGATTTAAATTTCTTCATCAATTTTGAAGCCCTCAAAACTAAGCAACTTCGTCACTGAGTAAGATGATTGAATTTAACATATCACAGTTAAAAACGCGCTGATTTATTTTCGCCTACATCGTAGCATTTGCTACGTAGTTCTCGTAGCAAAATCAATGCTCAACAAGAGTTTAACTTCATGTTAATTATCGAATAATTGCGGTGAATAATATATACTACTAGATTATAATAAAAGATTAAAAAATACAAATACATTACTACGT
Organism: Papilio alexanor hazarajatica; assembly: GCA_018246295.1. Taxonomy (NCBI): domain Eukaryota; kingdom Metazoa; phylum Arthropoda; class Insecta; order Lepidoptera; family Papilionidae; genus Papilio; species Papilio alexanor. The sequence goes on along the minus strand of DWLR01002866.1, from coordinate 526 downwards.
GATTTTAAGTGAGGTTTTAACTCAAAAATCTTCCTACAAATAATAAAGCATCTGCATCTTTATATATTAACATTTGCTGTTTGTAGAAATTAGACATGCAATATCTTTTATTGACTGACGGAGAAGGAAGGAAAAATTTTTTCGTGTATGTAAGTAATTATGTATGTTCGTTCTATTGTGACCTCCTGTAGCCAAAACAGAGTTGTCCGATTTTTAAGAATGAGGTGTCGTTCGATTGGTATTCTTATCCGGAGTGTCGTAGGGGTTCTCAGTTAGGTTACTTGGATATTTAAATTAACTATGACTCGTTTCATCCCAAAATATGTTTTATTTTTCATTTCAAAAAATTAAAAAAAAAAAAAAAATTGCGTTATTTCTTTAATGGTTGTAAATATTATGTGTCGGTATTGTATCACTTACCATCATCACCATAAGTAAGAGTGGGCGTATTCTTAGAAGTGCATATATATGAGACCTTTTTGGATCAAGTTCGATATTCAAATTAAAGAGTGTCTATCACACTATA
>DWLR01002865.1:0-14562 GCA_018246295.1 Papilio alexanor hazarajatica | reverse complement strand
CATCATCATCAGCCTATATCAGTCCACTGCTGGACATTGGCCTTCCCCAATGCCTTCCACAGTATGCGGTCCTCCGCGTACCGCATCCAGCTATACCTACTGTGTTGAAGTTTTCTCTTTTTGATCCAATAAAACAGTCGCAAAACTTTTAAATGTAAGGTTTAGTACGACAATTTAAGCTATAACGTATCTCTGTATATGTAATCAACATATGATTATATATAATATTACAACATATGTAAGTCGGACAAGACGAACCAATCAACACTTAAATAAGTTTCTCAAAAGTACTCAAAACCTAACCTAAAGCAACACCTACTCGTCATTAGCGTTGTACACAGATTCCTGGATCAGCCAATATCAATTGACACCTTATCATCTCATATTCCAAGGTCTTAAAGTCTAAATTTCCTTGTTTGAAGGTTTAAGAATAAAACGGAACTCTAAATAGACAAGTTTGCCCATAATATCTCACAGTAACACTAAAAGTGATTCCCGGAAAAGGTTTTAAGTATATCCAATATTGACGGAGCGCAGCCGGGGGGCGAACGGTAGCTTATTGGTATTTTGGATTCTGGTGCGTGTCTGTAAATATTGGCTTATTAACAGTCACTAGATTTAGGGTGAAGTGGGTGAAGTAATTATTGTCTTTTTAGTGTGATGAGTTATGGTGTCTTCGATTGGATACAATTGATTTTTTTTAGCAGAACGAGACGTTAAGATATCATTGCTACCCATCAAAATTCCTATAAATCAGAAGAGTTTCAGATGACAGCCTTTGTGTATGAGTTATAAAGCTCGCTTTATAACTCATATATTTGACCATCTCGTAAACAGCACTAACGATTTGGGTGAAATTTCGTACTTAGGTCCAATTTTTATTTTTACATTTATATATATAAGTGTTTCATATGTAAAAATAAGAATATCGACAAAAAAAAACTATTGTCAACACATAGCGAGGCTCGCTCCACAGCCAATCTTAATTAAATACATAAGTTTGTTGTTCATTTGGAATAATGTACAATAATTAAACAATTATTCAGTAATCAAAATATGAGTTTATTGTTATTTTTATATTCAGTCGGCAGGCTGCGTCCACCTTTGTTCCACAGCCATTTAAAAAAACCTTGAAGTTAATAAAATTGTCATAAAAATTGTAAGTACAATTAATTCACATTAGTACGAGTAGCTTCACTTAAATATGTCTAATCGAGTATTAAATTGTTTTGTAAAATGTTAACATACGCTACCTGTAATTTTTATCGTAAATGATATTTAATAGCTTTAAAATGTTAATCACCAATAAATGTTTGCATATTAATTTTGTCGATAGTAATCACGATAAAGTTAAATGATATAAGCTGATATGTTTTATCCCTCAAATAATTATGACCACGCCTCGCAGAAACTTTAAGAAAGTAATCGTGTATTCTTTTGCGTTTCGTATGATGAGGGGAGGAACCACAGACATCAACCCTGTTCATCTCATTCTCCTTGACTTTTATTCACTATTTTTCTCTTCTAGAAAAAGGCAATGCAAAGTAATTTTATGTTTGTTGCGGATATTGGTTTGTAGCAGTGGCTACTTTATATTAGGTTATCCGCTTGCTCGTTTCTTCTGTTAATCTTTAAAAAGGCTATTTGTAGGAAAATTAAAAGGGTGCTATTTAATAGATCTTTAAGGACTACCAAACCAAACTATAAGGGCGATATTTCAATTCCACTTCTATTTTAAATGTCACAATTATCTATTTAGTATACAATTGTAAGTTCTAATTTAAAATAGTCTATATTATTAGTATTAACATTCAAAATAAATAGACTTTGGCCCGCACAAACTTAATGTAATAGAATTCGAAATATGTTAATAGACGTATGTGACATGCGAAGAGAATCGTATGTACTTTTAATAATTGAGGCCGCCACTGAGCCAAAATAAATATCATTCCAAATGAATACACCATATCCACCGCCTGGATAAATATAAATTCGAGATACTTTAATTTTAAACTTCTTTAATACTCGTGAAAATTTAGTAATGCACCTCCGCTCGATCCAATGATCGGTAAATAGCGACTAGTGTGTACACAACTCCAGTTATTGTAGCAATGTAAAATAAACGTCCATGATTTCCGTTTCTGTCCTTTGCTCCATAAAAGCTTCTAGTCCGAGCAACCTGTTTTGATAGGGTTGCCACATTTAATTTTTTTTTCTGAATACTAAAATGTTTTGCGTATAATAAAATCGGGCTTATCTTTTATCGGTACTTATAATATATGGGAACATTTTACTGTGTATAGAATGAACTATTACATTGTGCCTTACAAAAAACCCTCTTATTGGTTAGGTCGTTATCGCAAGATGAAAATTAATACGTTAGTCTATTCACTTTTTTATTGAAGGTACCTATCACTTTACAAATACTGACATCGGCCATTTGTTCCATTTCTTTGATGTGTTTAATTCGTTTTACTTCAAGTATTTGTTGTATAAAAGTAATTAAATTGTAATCAAAATTATTTAAAGACGAAGTCGAAATAACGCCACATGAATTATTTCTTATCCAAGAATGCACAGGTAAGTAAATACTATAAATCTTATAATAAATCCTAGACGAAAGTGTCAGTGGACAGCCCTATGCGCGCACGGCTCGGTCAATATTGACTGGAGCAGTAAGCTGCAGCGACGCGTCGCGGCAAACTCCACTGCGTCAATATTTGCCTGTTTGCTTGTTTGCCTGCTCGCATCAACGTAATAATGCACCACTACGAACCTACCAACCTTCAACCAAACTGATCGGAAAGTTATTTTCTTTTTGTCGTGGTAATGTCTTTTAAATAGAAGTTTTCTGTAAAGAAATTTCTTCGATTTATTCTGTGAACAATGGTATGCGTCAGTAACATCCAGGGTGACCTGGAGGAAAAAGTGAAATAATATTAAATCGGATAAAATTTAATCGACCTCAATACTATCAAAAGTGTTATTCCCTTTAATTGTTTCATTAATATTCGATGGAATTAATAACTTAAAAAAAAAACTTGTATTATAACGATTTACCATGTAAAGATCAGTGATTAAGTATTGTTTTTTTAATTATCAGTTTTACAAGCAGTGCAGTAGATTAGCACTCTTGGAGTAACAGATACAATATGTAGTTTATCAAATTCCAAAAGATTAATTCGCATGGTATCTTAAACATTTACTTTTCCTTAACAAAGTCAAACATATTTAGTACCTATGTACTTAATGCACTCAGTTGTACATCAACAACTTTACAACATCACCATTATCGCACCAATAATCCATTTCGAGTCCGTTTCTCAGAACGTGAAATTATCTGGCGAGACATAAAATTAATACACCTCAATCGTTTTTTCTGCTATCTGTACTCTCAGCTATCGAGTCGAGAGTGCGTTGAAATGTGTACGGTCAGCATCGAAAGGGTTAAACGAATGCGTCGAGTACCCGCTCTTCAGTGTTAGTGATAAAGTCGCTGCACTCAACTTCGAACAGATAATGAGAGCCGAGAAAGCTAATATCGATATCGACATGAAAATATATTTTTCTCGAATTCGCTTCACATGCGTGTGTCTAGATACAACAAATGATTGAAACGAATTAATCAGTGTTTCCGTCCAATGACATCGGTACCTCGGTATCGGTGAAAAAAAAAAGAGCCAAGAGGCTAACCTCTTGGCTAACCATTTCACTCTTTTCTTCAGTACTTGATTAGTCAAGTACTCAACATCTTTAGATCACGCCGCTTAACAAAAGGAATTGTTGACAAGCGCACAAAATGATACACTTTAAAAAAAAAATGAAATTTGTACTTTTTAGCAGAAAACGACAGATAAGCAAGGAAAAATTTGATGTTCGGAGAGAATCGCTGCTGATGAATAATCCAGAAGTGTTCGAAATTTGGATTACTAGTCTTTTCGTTATTAAGGAAAAGTTAAGAAGTAATTTTTAATTAATTAAATTGATTAGGAAATTGCGTTGTTTGAATAATGTTGATGAATGAAAAAACAAATGAGACTTTAAGTTTATAAATAAATAAATTTTATTATGCACAGTCGTGCCACAACTTTACAAGTTTTCCAAGTACGTTTGACTTTAATATAACCCTTCCTTAATATGTTACATGTCTCTTAATAAACGATTTTCTTGTTCTCATTATTATTCTCTTTGTATATCTTACTCTCTATATCCGTAATACAACTAAACAAAATACCCATATTTTTTCATTAATGGTCACAACTTCGTTTTGTAATCAACAGAATTTGCCTTTTTGATTAATTAACTACCCCGATAAGCAACTTACTTTATTCAAATGTAAATGTTCTTAGCTCCAGTTGGGCGTGTTCATTCTTTTAGAAGTTTATTTCTAAAAGCCCACGCGACTTTATACAAGACATTAAAACATATCAGAGGTGGTTAGTTTTGTTTTTATTTACGAAAACAATAACTCACTTGACACGAGCAAAAGTATCGCAATTATACGATCGAAGAAAACTTTATTACGCTACCCACAAAACAAAGGCGCATAATAAAATCGGCTCGAGCCGACCGGCATAATCGATAATACGGACCCTACGCTTTCTTCCCGGCTGTAATGCTCTGGGCGTGGTGAGGCGATGCTGCGGCCGACCACAAAACGAACAGACAACAGAACAGGTATATATTGTTATTACAACGTGACGAATATGTGTAATGCGCACACGCACGATTTGTGTGCGCAAATTGATAGGTGCGCGTTTGTAAACGTAAGATGAGACGTGGTACGACCGCTTCTTGTATTGATTGAAATGAGTCGAGTGGGTATGCGTGGTCGATGAAGCGATTATAAGTTGCGGAACTGTCAGTGGTCTACGCGTTAGCATATTATACAACTTACTCGTGAATAAAAACTATTCATATCCATTTGTCATCATAAATTAGTTAATATGTTTTAAAATTAATAGTGTTAATATATTTCAAACTTATTGATTGAGTCGTGTTCTTCTAACGGTTAGAGTACCTGCTTACCTTCACATCGCGAGTTCCAAGTTCGATTACCATTTAAAATCTTCGATAAAGTTTCGTTTCAAAAGTTCCTTGATTTATTATATTAATTAGTTTCGGTCAATCCTCTATCACATTTGGGACCTAAAGCTCAAAAGACAAGCGAATAGAAGTTTCTATATCTCTTTATTACAGTAGGGTTAAAAGAGATTTTTTTAAAGGTCGTTTATTATAATTCAGTAGCAGTTAACTTTCTTAAAATTCAGAGTCTTATGTTCCGTAATAAGGAAGTAATACAGCAATAATATAACATTAACCAACAAAATTTCGCCCGCCGACGCAAAACGTGATACAAAACTCACGCACTATAATTCATCGTACGCACTTTAATGATATCGACCGTGGAGTCTCCCGGCTGTATATAATTTAGTAAGGATTGAGTTATTAGTAGTGTACGTGTGGAGATATGAACGAGTAAGGGTTTAATGCGGTCGCTTTTTGGACGTCTTAATGTGATTTTGATACGTAGAGTGTCGAGAACAAAGTCGGAGATTTTTTGTGGTACATGTATTAGCTAAGATTGAGTTTTCACGGCGTATGGTCACGATTGAGATACTTAAGAAGGTCTCGGATGGCGAAATGTGGTAATTAGAATATCATTTTCGTTTTAAACTATGGTACGCCATGTAGATAGTGTGATTTTTATTAGTATGATTTGCATAATGACAGTATACTAAAGATCATTAACATTAGTAACTTATCGATTATTACTTTCACAATAGTTATGTTTCTCTTGACTACACTTCATTTTTTGAATGTTAGCTTTCATTTATAGATATAAACTTCACTGTCATTTTCTTAAGTCTTTTAATATTTCTATGACGAACATAATTGAAGAACTACATAATTTAGATAAGTATTTCTTCTCTTTCAAATTATTCTATTTTATGGTCCTTCGAGTCGGATCGTGGGCGTTGATTTGTCGCTCTGTCGCGTTCCCTCTTGAATTGATTATGACGTTTTTTAACGTTGCATTGTAAGGTAATCACCGATTCTTTATCTTTTTAATGATCTTAGATTAACACGTTAGAAAAGAAAGACCGACGGGGAAGTATGACTACGTCGAATATTTTTTTTTTAATATAACCTTATTTTCTGGATTAATATGCATTCCTAGTAATTTGAACGTATGTAATTAATTAATGAATTACCACTTTAAGAACAATTGTGGTTAGAAATCATAGAAATGAAAAGGTAATGTAATACAAATGTAAACTTCGATAACTACGGACTATGAACAATAAAGGACATGCATAAATTCTATCAGATCAAAAGGAACAAGACAATAAACATTGTCCTGCACGTGGTCTAATGTAATAATTTCAAGGCATGCAATTGGCTGTTGCTTAATCGATACGATAATATTATATCGAGCGAGACGACATAGTCATTAGTAATTGTTTCGGTCTGAACAAGAAATTATTATCTTCGAGTTATGTGTAGTAAAGTCTTACGATTTTACATCCAATTAAGGGTGAATAGAGATATTTGTATAAGAAATACTATCGTTTTATTATAGAGTCTAAGGAGCTTATTTCTTTTGAAAAGGATGTGGCTGACACTGGACCAAATTAGACGAAACGAATGCTAAATAGGACAATTAATAATAATTCAAAAATCATGCTTATCTGTACATAACTACAGATTTATAATAAATTCATCATACGCTGTATGTAAATTTATCTATTAATCACATATAGAGAAGAAGGTAATATATATACACGACCAATAATCTGTCAGTACAATTGTACCATAGTGTTCTAGTTCTAGCATTCTTGAAGAGATAATTTATATAGCCACTTCTTTCTAAAGAAAAAACTAGCTGAAGTAACTACAGATTTTTTATATCTAGAAATATTTAAATAATGCTTCAAAACATCCTTTTATTTATTCCACTAAGTTTTCATACATGTATATAAATACATTCTTAGTAGAATACGTTTGTCATACTAGGAACACACCGACAGTCCTTACGAAATAACGGAACCTGTTTCATCATAAATAAATTATTTTCGAATATATGCCGTGTCATCTCAAGTTTGTTAACACAGCCGGAGACTGGAGGGTTGCCGCACTAATGACGCAGTGAGTTGCTTAATCGTAGAGTAATTAATTAATATTTTGAGAGCATTCAACCCTTTTATACAACAGATGCGTAATGTTTTAGGATCATTAAAATTCTTAACGTCATACATAAATACAAGCGGAATAAAGTCGAGACGAATTTCGACGCGCTCGTAATCAAAACAAAACCTCTTTAACATTTGAATTCGAGAGCGGGACCGCGAAACGAGTCCTAACGTATTTTAAAAATATTCTTACTCTTTTTTCTACTCTGGCAAGACAGCATGTCGGCGCACGAGAGTCCTCCGGGCGCTTTGGATATTTTTTATCCTCACCACGCTGATGTGGTTGCCCTCGTCCGAGCTCGTTCTTGCGCGTAATGGCTTCATTATACCACTCGGAAACTCGGAAAGAAGCTTCGGGGGCCGTACGCAAAAACTGGATGCGTATAACCCGACCCCGATCGAGACGCGAGCAAAATTTCACATGTTTTTAGTGCCCACGAATTATAATAAGGTACGATCGAAATTGTTGTCGTAATTGTTTGTGTGATTATGCAATTATGTGCTCAGTTTTGTTATTTTGGAAACTGCTGGATTTCAGTTACCGTTGCAAGTTGTATATAGTACAGTTAAATATTTTTTTAGAAATATGTATTTTTTTTAATTCAAAACTTTTTTATGTCAATTGTCTAAGTTCATGCCTATCACTATAAAGTTAAAGTTTAGTATAAAGTTAAAATAATATTTTTTTGTAATTTAAATAACCGTTATATAATTAACGTATGAACTGTGTTACCCCCTCACTGGTTAAGTGCCAATTTACCGTCACGGGGGTCCTTCAATCGGCTCTCAATGTAATGACAGGCTCCCGTAAATTCTTTGAAGTATAACCATCATTTTTTTATTATTTTAGTTTTCGTTGCGATGCTTGAATCGTTTTACATTCGCCCTGTAATTAGGTGCACCGTGTCTGTTGAGGCTTGTATTGTTTCGGAGAATCGGAAATTTTATACGGCTATAGCAATGAAGATTCTCCTTTGAATTGTTGGGATAATATTTCGATATCTCAGTACGTTGAAGCAAAATATACGCCATTTGTAAGAAAATTAGAAGTAGATAATCTATCGTAACCTAAATGATGATTTCAAACTTTATCTTGGTCGTATATATTGTGATTTAGTTTTTATACGTTTCTTTAAGTGCAAGCGAAAGAAATTCTCATTGAGGAAATTAATATTACCAAAGCTTAACAATACCTGAAAATTTTACTAATCAAAAATATTCTAGTCACCTGATTTGTATTGTACTTTTGCTTATCCTTAAAGGATTAAGAACATGGCTTTACTATTAAATCTTTTATTTCAAATATTAGCGGCAATAAATTTGTTCAATCTCCAGTCAAAGATGTGGCTGTAGACAAAACAGTTGAACAATTGTCGTACGCAATCCTTTGTAGGCTCACAAAAGGGTCATTAATCTGGTGGTAGCATATGTTTATCTCTATTCATCCTTCCAAAAGGTACAATAAATACTGTGGGTTCACGTAGTGCAATTGAAACGTACACTACTTAATAAACGCCGGCATGCGACTATGTCGGCACTGTAGCGCCCCGTGTGGCCGGAGCATGCGTCGTTGCGTATGCCTTCGTGCCGGGCAAGCTTATCGGTAAAGCGGGAAATTTGCGCTGGCTTCATCACTATTTCTTTTTGCCCGAATGGAACGAGAGTATTCTTTTTCGTGGGTATGTTGGTATGTATATATGTAGGTATGAATGTCCTTTCCATTGTGATTTCCTAGAGCTTAAACTGCTCAGCCGATTTTGAAGAGTGAGGTGACGTTCGATTGACATTTTTCACCGCAGTGTCAGTGTCAAGAGAAAGAGAGGATCGTGCTTTTTTTATTAATTAATACTAGTGCATTATAATTTTCGTGTATTTTAGTTTTGTACATTATATTATCGTTTTATAATACTACAATTTTACTCTAAAACTTATTTTGATTTGTATTAATAGTTTGTAACCATTTTATATTAGAAATGAACTGCGACTTTTTGTTAAATTCACATTATTTTACTTATAAACTGCCATTCCATTATTCATTCTTTGGTAGTATTTTATTTAGCATTCAATGCGTACAGACAAATGAACAGAATTGGAACAAAATTCTGACATCAATATTCTGGCCCCTTACAAAATTACTACACATTTTGCTACTTAATACACATTTTTTTTTTGTTATTAACTATTAGTAATGTTCAAAAACTAAAAAAAGACATGTTACTCCCTAAATTTGGTTAGTAATTTTTGTTATATTTATTAGCGGAATCAATTAATAATAAGAAACTATATATTTCTGTTTTAAGTCCACGACTTATGCGTTTGGAATTAATCTTTGTTAAGTACTCACTACTAGCTAATTATATATCCATTAATTTCAATATCTTGATGTTTGTTGACGCCGTAATTACGGCTCATTTGTTCGCGTCAATTTAAAAAAAAATAACTTTTTTCGTCTGCCTTCGCACGTATATATATGTCTGCATAACAATGGTGGTCATAACAACGTCCAATGTTTTCTGTTGACTTATTTTACCTTAAGCTTAAGATGTTATTAAGCAGTTTCTCAAACTTATTCTCATGTAGCTATCTTAATTTAGTATTCATTTCTCAAGATGTAATATATGTCAATATTATGCCGTGTATCTAGTTTAAGAATCTTAACTTTCGTTACATCAATCTTTATAATTTAAATAATTAATATTAACTTCTTTGCAACTTTTAATTTTAATGTGCTCAGACATGTTTAATCATTTTTAAATCATTTCAAAGTATTTTAAAATTTACGTTGCAAGAAATACGTAATATATTTTAATTTCCGTACATTCAGGATTGAGTTTTTTCGCACATGAAAGTAAAAATACGAATCGGTGTATTCGACTCGTTTAAAAATATGATACCGATAATCGATTACATTACGTGTGGTCGTGTGGAGCGATCGGACGCGTCGATATCTCGTGAAAATATGCCATTACAGAGCGCTATTTCTCTCCGGCCCCGCCATATTTACCTTGTCGAAACACACGATTTATAAGTTAATCTTATTCGCCTCGTGCATTGTATGGTGGGGCGATTAGTAGAGTTTTTATTGGTGTACCGAAGCTGATTTACTGCTGTATAATTGTCAAGTGGCCATGATGGATATTTATGACACTAGATCAATAACTAGTGTTGTTCTTATTTACGACAGATCGTTCTTGAAATATCGATGCAAGAACTCTTTTATTACTTGTCGATAATGAATTACAATTCAACCGTTGTTTTTTTAGGTTATTTTATTTGTTTGATTAAAGAAGTTCGTTGAGGAATTCAGGCGACTTTTTAATGATTCGTTGATTAAAAATCAACAGATCTTTATCTTCCTTTTTATACTTTTAGTGTTGTATTTACCTACCAGTTTTGGTTTCGGTTTTTATTACGTAATACGTATTCTTTTATCTAAATTTTTTTAAATGTGCAGACTAATTAAACTTTTGTAACAACTCACCTGTTTGGGTTCGTTTTATTTTATAATCTCGATCATAGAGACTTTGTTGTAATTTCTTCATGGACAATATTACGTTCATGATAATTTAAAACCCTATGTTTTATCTCAAAGTTTCAAAAGAAAAGCATCCCAATCATATTGTCGAAAATTATTTTAATAAAAATTTAAATACATTGAAAACTTGTGATGATGCGTATTTTGATATTTTACTCGATATTTATTTTAACGTTTGATTTTTTTTTCTGAAAAATTGCTTGTAAATGTGACAGTATTTTACTTAATTATTTTTGTATCTATAATACATTTTATATTAATATGAATTTAATATTTCTATAAAAGTCTTCAATCCCCAATCATGAAATAGACGATGATTATTTTGTTAGACTAAGATTATGAGAGTTTTTTTTATAATTTACAAGTCCTATGTCGCTGCAGGCGCAGTTACTGCCTTGTTTAAGTTCAATATAAATTTATTGTAACAAATCCTTCATACGGAAAGTATGGATCGTTAGTGGTGCTAATGATAAGTTTCGAGCGATTTTTTATTTTAAAATAAAGAAGATAAAGTTTGTTTTATACTAACCAAGGTAAACTTACTACTACTACTTACCTTACTTTTAAGAGGAATTTCTCGGTTTCAAATTTTAATTGTACGACTTCACATTTAGATGCATCGGTTTTCCAACTCTAAATTTTTATTAACTGCAATGTAGTCGACATGTAATTACGTCATTATGAGATCTTCCTTCATTATGACAGGCCCCTGTGCTTAGAACACAGATTTTCAATTTTCTAAGATGGCATTACTAATATAAAAGCGAATAGAAATTTAAATCTAAGTTAGTGCAACCATCATAGAAATCTCAAAATCACATCTTAGCTTAAAATCATAAATGATGTTTTTGCGGATTTACCTGAAACCATTTATTCGCTAGTTAATTTGTCATAAAAAGTAGATAAATACTTTGTTAGAAACTTTTGCCTTGTGCCAAACCGCAGTCGGGCGTAAGTCCTTCTTACACAAGTCCCCTTAAACACTTATAAAGCATTGTGCTGGCAGTTAATTAACCCTCGGTAGATTTATTGCGATCACTTGCACCCATGTCACTCGTGATATAGAGGGGTCGTCGATTCAAACCTGTTCTCGTTCAAAATCGATTTTCGGTATCGCGGTTAATTGACCGAATGGTGTCATTAAAGTTTTATTCTTTATAAGTCGATGCATCGATTGTTTTATCGATGCTTAATTAAGTGGCTTCGCTTTTGGCATTCAGGGTTATTCTGCTTAACGAATACAGTTCGTTCTGCGCTTCCATTTATAATCTATAATTAACATATTTTGAAAGAGGCATGTGAAGCGAATATTGTGGGGAGGTCTATTTCCAATAGTGGACGTAGAATGGCTCAGTTCAATCCAAGATGTATCACGTACCCAAAAAATGAAGTGGTATTTATTATTTCTGTTTCCTTTCCTCTACAATTAAATGGACAATCTATGAATGTAATAAAAAGTTATTGAGTTTCTTTCGAAATATCAATTATTTCAATTCATGTAAAATAACAAGTATGTTAATTGTTGATAATTACTTACACTTGAACGGTGTTTTTTTACCTTTTAAGTTCGACATTTAAAATACACAATGTAATTGAGTAATTGAAAAATACTTTATCGAGCTTATGCAATCATCAACCAATACGGTTAGCCAACTAACTGTATTCGAGTTAACCTTTAGTGGCAAAAACGACGCCCATCACCACGCTATGCGATCGTAAAGGTGGTGGCACACCGGTGTCGGTGAGGCGGGGCGCGCACCGGACCTGTCCGATAATTAAAGAGGCCAGCGGATGATAAATAACGACCGTCCACGTTTTTACTGCAGATGTCATTATCTCGACCAACTCTATCAGCCGTTGCTCGATTATGCGGACGGGATGTCTATAGAGTTGTAACTACGTCGATGGCTCAAATTTTTTTGAAACATCTGAATAGATTTCCACTTTCCTAACTAAATTTTGAAAAGAAATACAGAAGAACATTTAATTCAAATAAGCCGTTTTTTTATAACTGTCTTTTCATATTTTAAACATGCACGTGTATAAATTAGAAAAACATAAAAATTTATAAAACAACAGTCATATAACTGTGTTTAATAATAAACTTGATTTAAAATGTCACAATTAAAATAATGGCTACACAACTGGGTTGGACTTAATTGTAAATAAATGCCTGCTAAGAGTATACTGTTAGGACTTAATGAGATGTTTATATAGTAAAAAACATTTTAATATACATTTTTAATATCAAACGAATTTTTGTCCCTTGTCAGCAGCTCTATGTTACATAGAAAGAGCGACCTCGCGACAGCGTAGCGCATGAATAATCGAAAAGTCTGAGTTGATGAGAAGTGCGTGAGAGCTTTTTTATCGTGACCGCGATGCGTGCGCCCCGCAGCCTGCGCCCTGGAAAAAACCTCGAGAAACAAATAATTTGAAACCGTAAAAAATGTCACACGAATGCTTCGAGGCGTTAATTTGGACTCAGCGTTTAATTGCATTGTTTGCTTTATTATTATTGGTACGCGCCAGATATGGCTTGGGGTGTGGGTAGGGGAAATAATAATCTAATTGTAACTTCAGAACTAAGTGATAAAATATGTGAAATAACAGTCTCGTTTATTTTGAAGCCAATTAGAGTATAATTATGTTCGTAATACTAAACAGAGCATCGTGAGGTGTCATTAGATAGAAATTTACACAGATTCTTTCTCCGTTTCTTACTATCTTAAATATTATTATCAGAGGAACTGCAGATGCGTTGCCGGCCTTTAAGGAGGAAGTACACTCTCTGCTTGAAGGCCCCTAAGTCGTATCGGCTTGGAAATACCGCTGGGGACAGTTAAGTCCACAACGCGGCTGTGCGAGGCAGGAACTTCCGCGAAAACCGCACGGTTGTGGAATGCCAACCATCAAGGTGGTGCGGATGGTAGTTGGAGCTCTGTCATGTTGTGCGGTAATGAAACCCAACGGCAGAGATTGTTCCAAACAGTTCTTCGGAACACTCCCCATAGTATAGACGGTAAAAAATGCAGAGACGCGACATCTCTTCGCAATGCCAGAGGGTCAAGCCGATCAGTAAGAGCTCGGTTGTTGACCATTCGAGTTGCTCTTCGTTGTATGAGAGACAGTACACGGCCCTGTGGCACACCAGCATTAATAGGTTTGGGGTCCGAGCATGCACCGTCGCCAACGACATTGATGCTACGACCCTCTAGGAAGCTGGTAATCTAGTTGCACAATTTCTCAGGCAGCCCGTAGGAAGGTAGCTTCGAGAGAAGAGGTTTGTGCCACACCCGATCAAAGGCTTTGACTACGTCCAAACTAACTGCCAAGGCCTCCCCCTTGCCCTCTATTACTCTGCCCATCGATGAGTCAGGTATGCTAGAAGATCACCACCTGTGCGACGCTGACGAAAGCCGTACTGACGATCACTAATCAGCTGGTGCTCCTCTAGCTATCTCATGAGTTAATGGTCATTTCCATTATTTTCGAGAACAAGGAGGTAATGGCTAAGGCCTGTAGTTGTACGGATCAGACCTGTAGCCTTTCTTCGGGATCGAGTGGATTATGGCAGTCTTCCAGGATTTCGGGACAACGCTTAAGGAGTAGGAGAACCGGAAAAGACGCTTTAAGACCGATGCCAACTCAGGAGCACATGTCTTAAGCACGATGGGGGAAATTCCGTCAGGCCCCCTCGACTTATGGACGTCCAGAGATTGCAGCATCTTACGCTGCAATCTCTGGACGCATCTTTTCTCCAATGCTGGCCACGTATTCCGACTTTGCCTTGGCAATAACTCTTTTGAAAGACCTGGAAGCAGAGTTATACTT
>DWLR01002864.1:0-14566 GCA_018246295.1 Papilio alexanor hazarajatica | reverse complement strand
GCGGGTTGGCGATCGCAGTATGTTCCACCGTACTAAGAAAAGGACGCTGCTGCCCGTCCTCCGGTGATCTTTACATCACATTATTAGAATTTTTAATTAATACTATTATAATAATTATAATAATAATTACATTACATTGTGTCTGGATGTAAAGAAATAAAATACAAAATGCAACATTTATAATTTTATTAAATTTTTCTACACACTATGATAACACGATAATGTAGGCCATAGTTTTAAGTAAATTTTTAAGATAGAATACGGTTTTACGTTCCTCACGCTTTACGTTACGCAATGGACAAATAGTTTAAACTGGTCAACAAATGTTCAACAGAGCTTTGAATATGTTGTTAATATATCTATTTACGCGGTTAGTGCATCACTATATATAATAAGAAAATTTACTTTATTATTATTTTCTTGCTGTATCAGACACTGAAGATGTCTTTCCTGAACTTAAATCTTATTCTGCATAATTACTTTTTCTCTCATCACGTAGATCTTTATATCTGTCAATAAATATAGCGCAGCGCATTCAAAGTTCTTCTTTGTTTTTGTCATATTCCATGTACTCTATTCAGCTTGTTCTTCTTTTGTGCTTTTGTCTGTTTACCGTTTATGTTTAACATTAAATGTGTATCAGGTGTATAGATTTCTTGTATATTTTACAGTATTTATTATTCTTCTTGTGTAAAATCACCGACTTGAATAACCACGATTAGATAAGATGTGCACGTACCAATAAACTTTAAAATTAGATTTTTTTTATTTGACACATGTTGTAAGCGTGAATAGACAAGGGCCAAATTTCAGTTATCTCCTCAAATATTTTAGCTTGTTCCTTCATTTTCTTTGGTAGTTTTTCGTCAATGATGATTTTGTTTAAAATAATTTTAATATCCTCCTTAATTTCGAGACTTTTCTCGCAATAGTAAAATATTATGAACACCGAAAACAATTCAACAATACTCCAAACTGATATCTCTATCATAGTTATTGTACTTTTCTGAAAGTTTTTAATCTTTATAAATTTTAAAGATGCCCAGAAAAATGAGATAATGAATACAAAAGTAGATATTATTGAAGTTGTTATGAAGAAGTTAAAAATATTGTTTATCATAGTGCAAGCTTCAGCTACGTCCTTGTACACATATGCCAGGTCTAATATTTTATTATTTGTAACTGAAGCCGATCCGATGAAATTAATGTTTCCTTCGAGTTCGGCATTTTTAAAAAGACTTCTGTAAGTGTGATTCTGCCGTTTATTTTGAGTAGCCATAAACTTTTTGAAATAATTCTTTATCAAGAACATCCTGTATATCAAAAAATGTAAAAATTCACATAATACTACTAATTCTATTTTCCTTTCTAAGTTCAGAAGTAAAGATGGGAGAAAATTAACAAAAAAATTTTCTTCACTTGCATAAGCTGTAGCAATCATCGAAATACCAAATAAGAAAAACACAATCATCATCTTCTTACATGCGTTCTGTGATGTTTGGTAATAATTTCTGTTCAAACCAGCATGGAGAGCTGCATCAATGTTGGCCAATTTTTCTATTACCTTCAAACTATTTTCACTGTGCCAAAATAACAGTATGATGTTAGATGTTGCATAGTTAAAATTGCAGATCAAACTCGGTATTTCACGTACTAATTTATCCATATTTACTTTGTTATGGAACATATTTATTATTTTCGGTACGGTGCATTTATAATTGACACTAGATAGCCATGCCATAGTTAAAAAAATACTAAGTACCTTCATTCGACTGTTTATCGGCGATAAAGTTGGACCATTTATACGATATCTGAATATTCCATAGCAATATTCCACAACAAGGGACGGTTTCGTACAATTCATAATATTTTTACTGATTTCTTCTATGCTCATTTTTTGTTTTATAATTTTAACTAGTCATATATTAACGTCTAGCTTCGTTTCCGTTAGAATATATTATAACTGAACTAAATTAATTTGAGTAATTCCATCAATTTCAATTATTTTGATTAACTTTCTTTCACCGCCATGTGTGTTATTAATGATAACATCAATTTTGTTTATTGCACAAGCTCTAAATTTAGAGTTTCTCTTTCGTCTATTTTTCTTTGTTCCTAAAACAACACTATATGTTGATAAGAACCGTACAGTGAGAAATTAAAAAATCGATGAATGTTTAATATGTCTGATGGATATTAAGTGTAAATTAAAAATAAATGCTTTTGTATATTTTTGACCAGTAATGCGAGGTAGTCATGACAAGCATTTCAATAAAAATATCAAACAATAAAATTGTTATTTTATAGTTTAGTATGTAATTTGTCGTACTGTCTTCTCTTTTTTCATTTTCATTTAGAACACATGCAAGTAAAATGTAATTCTCAATATTTATCCCAATCACACATGTTCTTAAAGTCAAAATTCTGGTGAGCTTAGCAATTTCATCCAGGAATTGAAAAAATGGTGTACTAAAAATTATCAACGCAAGCTGTCCAATTGGGCTTAACTTTTTCATATGATAAGGGGGAAAACGAGCAACGGGTCGCCTAATGATAAGCGGTCACCGGCGCCCATGGACATCCCCAACACCAGAAAAATTGCAAATGCGTTGCCGACTTTTACGGAAAAGAAACAGATGAAGAACTTGTGGGGAAGTCGGTATTAGATTCTAATAAAGACGACATCTACATATACTTCTCCATATAATTATTATTTGCCCATTCCTTCCTCTTTCCTTTTCTTATTTAATATAACTGTAATAATTATCCCTGGTTATTGTATAATTGCAAAATAACTACTGTTATGTTACCTATACTGATATCACGAGGGGAAAGACTTATTATATAATACTAGAGATTATTTGTTCCGGATTAACTCAAAAACGAAAAATTATTTCATCAATAGGAAGCTCTTCTAGAACTAAGGCAATGTTTTTTATTCGTATTTTTATGTAATAGAGCGAGTTGCTGGTGCGCAATATTTGATTCGTCAAAGTGATTTTACACGTAATGTCCCGCAATGGATATATGTACGTGTTTCTATAAAATTGCGACGAAGGAAAGTATAAATAAACTTCGCAACTCCTATCCGTTATCGAAAGCAAATTGCTTTTTGATCAGCAATTTTCTCGTAGTCGCGGAATGTGTCGTTACATTCTATACTTTGTATATATGTTGTATATGTTATAAGTAGGGCATTATTGTTTTAAAATATACAATATTACATAACGGATTTTATTTTGAATTGCTTAATTTCGTATAACTGATTTTATTATAATTTTAGTCCATATTTTTTGTTGTCGAATCTACCATTCGCCTTTTGGAAAAAACATTTTGAAAACAACTTGTTTTATTAATCGATTGTTTTATGGTTATTAACTTTATTTGATACCTTACTACGTCGTAAGAATATGTTGTTAATTTAGAATTGTAAAACACGTTTGTTTTGTGTAAAACAACAGGTTACCTGAAAATGTTTGTTAAAGTTTAATGTTGTCCCATAAAGGTTCTGAGAGAGAGTAAGGGAAGGGAATTATTTCGGAGCAATGGCAACATTGGCAAGGGGCGACCGCGGTCAACTGATTCACTATCTACTTTTATTCGGTTGTCACAGATAGGTCGATGTTACATTTCACATTTGCTTTATTTCTTTTGAATTCTGTTTTGTTCAAAAAATATGTGCCCTCATTTCGAATTTAGTAGTACATTGAATTCCAATTTTTTAATAATTTAATTTAATTTGTTATTAACTTTAGATATAATATCCACCTTTTTAAGTACAAAATACTTAAAATTAAGTTAGTAGATATTGTTATACATAATTTATTATTTAATTTATGATGGGCAACGACCCAGTATTGGTACAGAGGACTGTCCATACGTCTCGCTGTCACCTCAGGATAGTGGACTACTTTACGAAGCCTAAGATTTTGTTTAATGTAATTATATTATTTTTCCTGGTAGAGGCGACAGTAACAGCGATTGCATGAATAAGTGAGTTTCGATTATTTTTTCTTGCACGGGGATGGGAACGCGTTTGTAACACTGCTGATATTTTCAAATGTTAATGGGAAGCGCTATTCTAGTGGTCAGTTATTTTTGTGCTATACCGGAAGCTTTAATTACAATTAATAATAACAATTAATTGTACAATTAACTATTATTATAAGTATTGTAATTTTATACACTACACAGCTATCCGGTATGGTCTAGTGGCTAGGATACCTGGCTCTCACCCAGGAGGCTCGGGTTCGATTCCCGGTACCGGAATTTGTTTTTTTCATCTCAGTAAGAGTTTAAGCATACAATCTATTTTCTACAAAAATAAAATACTTGTATAATTATCCTCTATGCTTCCATAAACTTTTGTTCAAATTGTGATGAAACTGTGGCAGGGTGTTCTGAGAACGCCCGCGAGAGTTTATAATAAAAAAAATCTATCTCTCTATAAAAAGTGTTTTTCGTTTTTAATGAAACGTTTTGCACTATGCTTTGATATTATTTTCACTTAGATTTTTTTTTACTTTATGCATGCATGCATTGCAACGTATGTCGAGTTAAGTTTAATATAAAATTAACTGAACTATTCCTTGAATTTTAATATAACGTTAGACCATTACAAAAGCTAATGTTGGAACGTTTAATATTGCGACAACCGAAGCATATATCACTGCATTTTAATAATGGCGCGCAATTTTATCTGCTCGAATAAGCTTCTATGTAAGAAAAAGGGATTCCTCATAATATTTAAAAGATAAATCTTCTAATAAGAATATGTAACTATTAGTTTTCGTCAATGAAGTTATTAATGTTACATCAACTATAATAAATAAAACTGCTCGCCCCAAGTGCTAAGTAAAGTAAGCGGTGACAAAATTCAAGCATTAAAGGATGACTAATCGGTGATAAATCATTTAAGTGTGAAACTTTGATTTTTTTCCTCGTCCACCAATCATCAAGGGGATGAGAAAATCTCTATGGGTGAATATTCATCGGTGACGATTTTTACATCGTTAGCACAAAGGGACACGGGCGTGACAAAATATTTATTTTTCTCATCGTCCGCCACAGGTAACACGGCATGCTACGCCGCCATTAGTGGAGCCCCACGGTTACTTTCGCCGCAACAATTTTTTTGGAATTTGCTTTTTAGTTCCTGAGCTTAGCTCATTTAAAAAAACTCTACAGCTATATGATGAATAAAGAGAGATGAATAGACAGCTAAATACAGACTTCAATGATTGATATATCTATGAGCACAATCAAATCTATAATTTAATATTCAAAAATATAAAAAAGGAGCTTACATAAGGAGCTAAAAAGTGAAATTTGGAATAAATATCTTATTAAATGGCCTTATGTTAAAGTAGATTAAAAAACCAGTCTAGATAAATACAGGACTGAATAGTAAATAAATAATTGTAACAAAGTAACTATTACGCAAGATGTCTAGATTAAGTTATAAATTTATAACAGTATCGACTAAAGAGGCGGATATTTGGCCATTGTTCAATGATTGTTTGATTATCATTTTTGTTTTTGTCATTTTTGTGGCTAAATTATTGGCTTAATGCGAATGATATAGCGATATTTTATTTATAACATGGAACGGGGCATGATGGGAAAAAGATAAAATTAGACACTCGACCATTGAAAACGGTAACAAATGTAAAGAATGTAGTTTGAAAAATAAGAAGCCTCAAATGGAAATGGGCTGTCCACAGGGTTAGAAGGAGAATGAAAATGAAGTAAAACAACAACATTATGGTGCCCAAGAGGAAGGAAAGAGAAGAAAAGTTGGCATGAAGACTTATTGAAAGTTGCGGTAATAACTTGGATCAGATTTGCCCATAGTAGAGGAAACTTGAAAAGGTCGGAGGAGGCATTTGTCAAAGGAAATACTGAAAGAGAATAATATTTTACTGGTTTCCGTTGTACTTATATTGTTGCTAAAATGTCTGTAAATAAATAAATAAATATGTTTCGATCAAAGAAAACGTACTAGAAGTATTTCTGTATTTTTTTCTGTAGGTGTATTCCATTGAATTTATTCCGATGAAATGGAAAGCGAGGAGTGGAAATGCTAACGGGTTTTGGTTTTTTGACAAATAATGGAATGTATTTCGAAAAGTGGTTAAGTTGTGGTCAAGCTCTAGTTCTTCCATATAAGAAAAAAAAATAGCCCAACCGACTCCTAGTAGACATGCAAATTCATGCAAAACAGCATTTGTTACTTTGCTTTCTAGTGTTATATAATTTCTGGATTCTTTCTGGTCGCTTTCATATTATGTTTAAATGACGTTGGCATTTTTGCTTGCCAGGAGAAAAATTGGTTTTACTCAAATCTTGGACCTCTGCCAAAGCATTATCACGGGGCGTAACAAATGTTAGCGCCACATAGATATTGCTTATATTACACGGTATGAGATTTTAAATCGATTTACGGAATTTCCATTTATAGAAAATGATTTTTGTGCATATTTGTTATTGATACTTGCGGAAAAAAAAATCTTCTCAAGCAAGCTCTTTTCCTTCCAACCCTATCCTTATTAGTAAAGGGTGGGAAGGGGAAGAGGATTAAATTAGGCCTCCGGCACCTCACTTCTCAGACGAATGGCAGAAAACTTCTACTTCACGCCTATCTTCTGTGACGTCGTGGTATTTCACCGGGATAGCGGGCCATTCATGCAGCAGAAGTTGTTGTTGCGGACTCTACCACTGTTAAATGGTATGTTTCATCTATAAATGGCATGTTCGAAGATTTTACAGTAACGGTAAACATACCGTAATGGTTTTGGTAAGTGAAGTCCTGGTATATACTTACGAGTATATACCAGTACTTACTGTTTTATACGAATGTTGGTGTTGTTACACCGTTCAAATTAAAATAAATTTGACCACTTTTACACCGATTAAATGAACTACTTACTCGTTTGAATTCTATTTCCATAAAAAAGGATGTTGCTAAGGGGTTAAAACCTTTCGCTACAATTATAAGTAAGAAAGACCAGCCGACGTAGACTATCAACTTTAAAACCTGATAGATAAAGTATATGGTGGTTATTGAAGCAAAGTTAAGTACAATAAATCAATGAAAAATGTACAACAAAGAAAGTTAGAATAGCTGCCACCGCATTGTAAGAGCTTCCGAGTAGAACGCACAATCAATCAATTATCGCCGTAGGGTATAAATCAACAGAGCGAAGTTTTCTTGACATTGTTGCATCCAGGTAATCGGTACTGGAGAAAAATATGCATACAATTACAAAGAATTCTTAATATAAATTTGAACTACAAACTTAACGTGAACTGGTTGCACTATATATATATTGACTTTCATGCCGCTGATCGTGGGTTCGATTCCCATCGAAGACAAACATTTGTGTGCATGAACATATCTGTTTATCACCTCGTCCTATGATCGTCCACTGCTGGACATAGGCCTCCCCCATTAATCGCATCATTGAGGGGGAAATGTGCCGTAATCGCCACGCTTGGCAGGTGGGTTGGCGATCGCAGTATATTCCACCGTATAAAGAAAAGGACGCTGCTGCCATCCTCCGGTGGTCTTTATATCCAGACTCAAGACAAACAGACATGTTCATGCACACAAATGTTTGTCTTGGGTGGGAATCGAACCCACGACTTGCGGCGCGGAAGGCAAGTGTCATTGCGCCAACCGGCCAGTCTATAAGTATATATCATTGTATACAAACTCGGTAAAATAGACACGATAAACTTCTAGAAATGGTTATAATGATTGATTTTCCACTGTTTGCCTTGAGAAGTCATTTACAGCTACAGCGGGCTTGAGGCGGCAGGGCGCTGATGGTGCTTAGTCTAAGCCTCGTTAAGAGTAACTAAGTTCGAGGGCTCCCTCGGGAGCTTTTACTTTGCTTATATTTTTACCGGATTGGATGACTCGGGAATTTTACTAGCACTAATTATACTTCTAAGATGTAGTTCAGTGTGGGTTTTTGTTTTTCAAATCTGATAATTTCAAGGTGTTTGACAGACGTTGTTGTTATACATACGGTGTTGCGGACTCCACCACTATAAAAACACGCGCATATATATATTTAATCATAATAAGAATATTATAGTGTCAGTAAAAAGGAATCCTTATTCAGTTAGACCTCGTGTCTAATAAACTTTAAAGTAAGGCAGACAGGCTATAAAGTCGGCGGGGTATCTCTTAATTTTGACGAAAGCCTTGGATAACAAGTTTATAGCGGGAAAATCGTTTCCATCTTATATCTAGACTAGGTTTTGTCTGCGACTTTGATAGACTTTAAACGATTGATAGCGCTATTCTATTTTCCACAGAGTTATTCATATCCTTTTCACCAACCCATATCACATTTTGGAATTCCAATAAACCTTTTTAGTGCTCAAGTAAATCCTAAAAAAAAGCTTTGTATAAAATTATACGTCCCTAATAACAACAAAAATTGATATATACAGGTCAGATAGGTTTGTTTTTTATATATTGTATAAATTTTCTTTTTAACCAGGAATCCTTAAGATGACCAAATATTAATTTTGCGAGATATTTCTGTAATGAGCCAGTTGAAATAAATAATCTTTATATATATAAAACAACCTGTAACTTTTTTCCCGATAAATTGCTTTTGGAGGGTGTCTAATGTAGTGGAAAATTAAAATTACTAAATGCGATAACATAGACATCAATTTTAAAAGTTCTCACTATTTAGATATAACATTTTTACTCGATATTTAGGAGTTAATAAGCTTAGAAAATGGTTGAAAAAGCAATCCCAGTATGCTCCAAAATCATTAAATATATGCCATACCATATCAGCAATCTGAGTATGCCCCGGATTTTTAATATATGTAATGCCCAATTACAAATATTTGTTACATATTACAATATATTTACATATTTCAATAAATATATTCTTACAAGTATTGCTTCTTCGATACGATAAAGTCTTTAAAATTGTTTAAATAAATAGGCACTTACGTTACTAACTAGGGTAGGCATAAATAATAGATTTTCATTTAGCACAGTTCTGGCATATCTATATTTTTCTTTTGTATTATTTTACTACATTCATATAATAGAATTCCACCTAGAATCAACTCAAAAAGAACTGAACAGATTTTAAAAAAAATCTTATAGAAACTCAAAAAGCTCTTTTATCAGGGAGTAACTTAGGTGATATAACTTTTTTAATATTTAACCGAGCGAATTTGCGGATTGCTAATTATTTGTCTAAATTCTAATTTACGTGTTATTAACTTACGGTGTACCTTGTATATTTTTACATGTAATATTTGATCGTCAACGTTTTAGGGAGCCGTTGAAGTTTTCATTCTATAGACGTTCAATTATTCAGTAGATTACATTCGGTCTCGCGAACGATTTGTTGCGGCGATAAAGCGTACGCTCAGTTCAGTTCAGTAATCGATTCCCTGACAGTGATTTATTTTCGTCGAGACGAAAAGTTAGATAGTGCGACTCGGCTTCGGATAGTTTTCAAAATATAGTCTGGTCTGGAGCAAAGTTAGCTGGGACTTGGCAAGAGTCTTACGAATTAAAGACTTTGTAAGGTCTCTTGCGTAAGGGAAAATAATAATCACAAAAATCATGTAATTTTAGCAGTGAATTTGTTAACAGAAATTCAAAATACCATAACACGTCTAGCACTGTTTTTAACGTAGCGCGATATACGGTATCTATTAATTTGGTAACTTACAAAATATTTCGAGAAGTACAATAAAATGACATGATAATTAAGGCATCTTTTGACCTCAACTAAATACCTTTCTTTTTTTGCTTTTTAAAAAATCATTCTTATTAATTCTTTTCTCTATCTTAAATATAAAGCAGGTAAAAGCTCAGAGTCCCTTACCCACTTATCGTCTGTGCTCCAAATTAAGCAGAATGCTTGGATACCAACATCAGGAGCTGAAGCAAATGAAACGATGAACGTATTACTTTCATTACGTTAGTAAACTTTATCCTAGGAGCCAAAAGGGCAGTTTTTTTTTCATTTGTCCGTGTTTTTGTGTTTGGGATTAAACGCTTTTACATGAAAAATATGGCAGTCATTATTCTAATAAACTAGTTTTGTTGTATTTCCGCATAAATACGCTCGCAGTGACAAATAAATTATTTTGATATTAATTTTAATAAAATAAAAAAAATAAAAAAATATTGATAATAAACCCTCTTACGAAGCGTGTGGTAAGATGACTTCTAACAAACTATACTGGATAAATAAATGTGGAGGACAAAAACGAATTCCGGTACCGGGAATCGAACCCGAGCCTCCTGGGTGAGAGCCAGGTATCCTAGCCACTAGACCATACCGGATTGATGCTCAGAGAATAAAAATAGATTTCGGTACCAGGAACAAATTTAAGCCAATTTATCTTTCAATGGATGAATATTTGTACATTATCAATAATCTTTGCTGTCTATTTTCTAAAATGTCTCACGAAAGTTTAAATAATTTATCTTTTTTTCGTTATGTAATAGCAATAAAATTTATAAAAGGAAAAGGGCCTTTGATATTATGGCATCTGTATCAAAACTCCATTATATCAATGCTAGCTCTAGTGTACGCCAGCGCAGATTTTCAAACTCACACAATTCATATGCAAATTAACAACATCTGCGGGCGGCCGGTTTTTATGCGCTGTGATAACGCTGGCAGAAATCCAATGCACCGAAAAACACACCAACTTTTCCCGCAGCAAAAATGCCAACGTCATTTAAAATCAAATGTATGCGCCCGATCGTGGACCGCCATCCATAAATTGCGGAATACATACTTAAATCTTGCTTATGTAACGAGAATAAAGAAAAACGCATACGGTGTGGTATTTTCAATTATGACAAAGTCACCCTCAAGAGAAAAGTGACTGGGGAAGTAAACCACTTGATGTTAAGTGACATCCTTATAAGATAAATTGTTGTGTAAAATGTAATTGTGTAAACGAGTGGAAGAATTGGAAGGACGTTGCTAGTAGAAGGAATGTACATAAGATAAAGAAGGGGAAGAGAAGGAGAAGATGGATAAGATTGCCAAGTGGCAACTTGGCAATATTTGACTTAAATAAAATTGACAAGTGGTTGGGCGGCAATTTTTCTAAACTTACGTCGTGTTGCATTAATATTTCAATTTACTGATATATGGTGATAATTGTTAAAGAGGGCGTCTGTATTCTGCTATTCGTACGAAGAGATAATTAGCTATGTGATAATAATCAACCAAAATGTCGTATAAAGAAAAAAAAACAGATATGGTATGTAAAAAAAGTTAATATATATATTTTTTTTAATTCTCGAACGATATGACGTAAAATTAATTTGTTCGCGTGTAGAAAACTTACAGCTTCCAAACGATTCTCCATTAACACTGATTAATTTCGAGCGCAGACAAAAGGCTTCGCAGAATGCAACACGTTTTTAATTTTAAAATTGGAAACGAAGATAAGAAGCGTTATGAGTTTTGAAATTAAATTTTTGCGATCTTTCTTTAAGCGTCAACTAAGTTTTATATTTATTTTCAGTGCGAATGCTGTAAAATAATTAGTAAATGACTATATAGTGATAGACCGGTTGGCGCGGTTGGTAGGGTGCTTGCCTTTCACGCCGCAGGTCGTGGGTTCGATTCCCACCCAGGACAAACATTTGTGTGCATGAACATGTCTGTCTTGTATCTGAATGTAAAGACCATCGGAGGATGGACTTCAGCGTCCTTTTCTTAGTACGGTGGAACATACTGCGATCGCCAAGCCACATACCCCACATAACATCTGTTCCTGAATTGACCAGCTCATCGGGTGAAATACGACATCACAGACGACAGATGTGAGGTAGAAGTTTTTCGTCTGATGAGCGAGGAGTTGGAGTCGGATGGGAAGAGGGAATCGATGAGGAGGTATGGATCAGAAAAGGAATTATTCTCTGTTTATCCTCTCCTCTGTCCATTATAGCTATGCAACACATTGTCTTGTTCCAGATGTTTATGGGCAGCGGTCACTTTACATTCGATAGACTAGACCCAGACAGACTTAGACTCCTTTGCTCGTTTGTCATCTTGTTCCATAAAAAAATATTTAAAAAAAAAGAAATGTTTTTAAACATCATTCTTTGTGAAATTTTATATTCGATTCTTGTCCAGTTATCGAATACAGACACGACCAGAGCTCTGTGTTAGTCTATGTTAGTACTTGGTTTCTTGTTCTGGGCTATATTTCAACAAAAACAAAATCAATAACTTACTCATTAATGTAAATAATATTAACTTAAGCGTATTAGAGTTTTGAACTTGGAGGACTTGCTATCATTTATATTTTATGCTTGTAATGCTGTCAATATTATTTGCTTTTAAAATTATGCGTGTGACCCTTAATCAACGCCCAACAAGAATGTAAAAATATAGAATACAGATCCAGCGGTTTGGTGTATAAATTATGCCTAAAATTTTTCACAAACTCACATTCCGACCCGACATTTTATGTCCCAAGGGCTAGAAGCTGTCTCAATAAAAATGTTGTAGTCAGTTATATTTTAGCGACTTTATGTAATTTTGTCACGATGAAATTTTATTAATGACATTAGACAACAAGAAGAAATATAGAGAGATATGTAGCAAGAGATATGTGTCTTAGAAGTTACAATTTTCTAATAACGTTTATATGATCGAACATATAATAGTACTCTAGCTCTTAGAAGTTCACTTGGATGAACAAAAAATTGTATCTCAACAAAATTCCAAAGATTAAATGGCGATAAGATATAATTAATGTCAATTAAATAAATGTTATAAAATTGTTAAGAAAAATAATTTTTTTTTCATCAATCCATCCTTCCATCTCAGCCAATTATCGTCCACTGCTGGACATAAGCTTTTCCCACTGATCGTATCACTGGGCGGTAATGTGCCAAAATCTTCACGCTTGGCAGGCGGGTTGGCAATCGCAGTACGTTCCACCGTACTAAGAAAAGGACGCTGCTGCCCGTCCTCCGGTGGTCTTTATATCCAGACTCAAGACGAACATACAAGTTCATACACACAAATGTTTGTCCTGGATGGGAATCGAACCCACGAACTGCGGCGTGAAAGTCAAGCATCTTACCAAATACGCCTGCCGGTTCGTCAGCGATAAGATTAAAATTAATATCAATTAACTAAATATTATAACATTGTTAAGGAGAAAATAATTTAAAACAAAAAATATTCTTTAGCAAAATGAGACAGGATAAATTGTAAACAAAGAAATTTTTTGAAGCAACGTTATCTAATTGATTCGATAACGTATGTACTCAGCAGTGCTCTAGTACACGAACAGTTTACATTTAAAAATTCCTTAATGTTCATGATTTAACTTAAAAGTTTCTATCTAGATTTTAGAAACTACGTATATTATGTTAAATAATATTTTGCATCAGTTAAAAAGTTTTCTGTTGTCCACACAAATTTTTATCATCAGAAAATCTAATGCGCCTTAGTCTGACGATTTTCTAACAATACAAAATGTATTTGTAATAGAAATTTTCGGAATATTTACGTAGCATACAAACGTGTGACCGTGTACGATATTACCAATTTTCAGGTTAAAAGCTATCATTTGCATCTGGCGCTGTACCAGGAAGAAATAATATGCAATATGGCAAAGACATGAACTATAAATACGTATAGGTATTTTCCCGGGGAGGATATTGGCAATTTTCTCACGTCCACAGACGGAATGAGAGCGGTCGACGTTGCAATGCCTAATCCCGGCCACCATAAACACGCTCTGCTCCCTCGTAAACTTGTGCATCCTTTGTTTATTTTAAAAAGGCATTGCACAGTTTTTTTTTTAAATAAACACAAGTTTAAAAAAATATAACAGTGTTACGTTGCCAATCTCAGATTCGATTTCGAGCGGTGACAAAAATTTGTAAGCCTTTATTATGAGACGACGGTTACGAATATATTGCTAGTGACTTTATATTGCTAGCCAGAGAAGTCTCTCTCTCTCTTTCTATCTCTCTCTTTCTCTCTCTCTCTCTCTCTAGGGTCTGTGTCATATCTGAAGATCGTTGACAGCATCAGGGTTACATATGGAACGGAAGAGTTTCCTGTATTTTCTGTCCAGTGCATCTTTTAACGACCGTGTAGAATTTGGAAGACAGAAGTATTTTCATTTGGATCTGTCCTGGCACACTTCTCTTGCTTCTTCTACATTTTGATATCTACGGATTCATGCTCGTCAGAACTTTTCAGAAATCGCATATTAACTCGTACTCTCCCAAAGTAACATAACTTAAAACGACGGATTAGTGAGATACACCTTTATCTCGCGGGGCAATGGAAGTGAAAAGCCTACAAATTTATGCTCAGTTTTAGGTTCCACTATTAAATCACCTGCTATCCATAGGATTACACAGTTTATTCCATTGACAGAGAGTATTAAAAATGTAAAAACATTAAGCGTGTATCATCCACTCGGAAATGTTTGAAATCTCGGAAACGATCATAAAACATTATAATTTTTACTGTTATCCAAAGAAGTTTCTGCTCAAACTGTATATATATATATATAT
>DWLR01002863.1:0-14569 GCA_018246295.1 Papilio alexanor hazarajatica | reverse complement strand
AATTGAAGTTATATAGTTATAGTGGTAGCATTGGTAGGAGGTCCCAGAAAAATATTTATCGAACAAGTTAGTGACATTCTCAAGAAAGATTAAACCCGTGACTGACGAGCATATATGCATAGTATGTATGTAGAAGATGCGATAGAGGTGTGCCAGAATCGCACCAAATGGAAATCCGTAATCTTTGACCATCCCCCTGAGTTACGAGCGTGAGTATATACATGTTTTTAACACGAAAAAATTGGCAAGCTTGCCTTAGGACCATGACTATATCTCAGGAAAAATAATTTTTCTTCTCGATTATGGTGTATTTACCGAAATCGTTGTCATAATATACCAGATACGGTATGAACTGTAGACTATAATGTTAGATATTATGATATTTTACTTGATCCCCCAAATCACACTAGAAAGTAAAACATAACTCAATGTGGTTTTGAAATTGAAACCTACGTAGAAAAGTATGCTGTCTGTTTAGCAGATGATTTATATTTAAATTATTAATAATTTAAATAATTTGCACAATTTCATTTTAGCTTAAAAATCATTTCTACATAGATTTGATAATATTATAAATTTCATTTTAGGTTTCCTAATAGGGATAATATTATAAATTCCATTTACTAAACTTGAAAGTTTGCAAGGCAAACAGAAATTTATCAGTTTCAAGTTTAATAAGCAAAATAAAAAACGATGGAGAAAATTCAGTAAGATGTTTAATACTTAATGTTTATCTCTCGCAAACAATCACGAAATGTTGATCCAAGATATGCGTTTAAATCTTTAGCATGACGCATGTGTCTCGCTGGCTACTTAGCTAATACTTTATACGGGATTTACTAATAATTATAATGTTAAATATTTGTTCCAATGTTAATTTGGGGTCAAAATAAAATGTCTATAATTGTTTATAAAATTTAAAAAAAAAACTACAAATTCAACAAAAACTACAAAGAGAAATTATTAATTGAAATATTTGTATTTTATTTACGTAGGTTATTGAATCTAGGCACTTTATATAAGTGTTAGATGGTATATGAATGTAAATTTTATTTAAAAAAAAGGACATTTACCGATTTCGATTTTTTATCTGGTTTTTTTTTAAATTTCGGTACATAATTAACTGTCTACGGGACGGGCCAAATATATAGTTGAGAGTTACAAGAATGCACCTCGGACAGTTTCCCGCGCCCGCGCGCCGGCGGTGTCGATCAAACGGACGAACGAGCCTCTTGTTATCATCCTTCTCTCTCCCGACCACACTATAAATTCCACTCTCTCCCTCGCACATCGCCGCAGCCAATCCCCCACTTCTATAATTACACCGGTGATTCAATGGCTTATAGTTATGTATAGAGCATAACGTCGAGAGAAACGAGCCTCTATATGTATGTACACACTAGAGTTCATGATGGCATTCTGACGCTCATAGTTCCAATTAACTTAGCTGATTACCAATCACCGATGAAAGCGAAACCCCGACGTTAGCGTGGAGCTATGTGCTGCGGGTTGTTATGATGAAGGCATTGATTGCATAAATCTTCATATATGTACAATTATTGTTACTAAATGTAGTGTAAACAATTCATTTGTAACTTCATTCAAATTCAGTCTTATTATATTTTATGACTATTCAACATATTTAATAAACTTTACTTCTGCTTTTGACCTATGTTTTGATTTGTTATATCGCAAAAGCATTTGCGAAGAACCCAACCAGAAAATAAAGCGTTAATTTTAACTATAATAAGTACTTCTAATTGCACAGCAGACGATTACATTCTAAAACCAAAGAAAACAAAAAAGTTTAATACTCTTGTGTCATTGTCAAATCGAAGTGGATATTTAACGTTTAAAGGTTTCGGGTAAAACATAGCGAGGGGGCTCTTAAACGGCTATCTATCATTGAAAAAAGACGAAAAAAGTTTGTCATTGTTTCAAAAGCTCAGCCACTGATAGTCCCTCGGATCGGTCGCAGTCAATTTGTTTCGATGTTTATTCATTTATTCCGACGTTTTGTTCAATCGAGGGACTTTTTAGTATTAATTTGGAATTTATAAATAATTAATGGGCTTTGTGTGGGCATGTGCGTTGCGGTCGAGGCTCTCGGGAGAGGGTCAAGGACGCGGTGTGCACGACTTTACCTTACTTAAAATGCACTCTCCCCCATATTTCGAAACCGTACCTATTCTACTATAGGACTAGATTTAAATATATATAATATAATTATATGATATCCTTATATTGGTTTAAGAAACGTGTGCACCAATACCTCTTGTCTGCTCTGATAATTACAGCACTGTAAATGCATAATGTCCTGAGTCGCTTCGCCATATGGTTAATACCACATTAAAATCAATGAAGATCACTTTTTTGTTATATGACCTATGAATAGTAAACGTAGCTGGTATCTATATGATTACATAAATTTTAAAAAAGTCAGACTGTTATGTAGATCTGTTAATGTAGGTGGGGATCTAGTATAAAGGTCGGCATATTTTACTTTTTACTTACAATACCAGAAGCAATTTGCAAGTTTTATGAGTTTGTAATAATAAATATACATAATTAATTTAAAATACTTCAAAAGAAGTTTGTTTAAAACTACTTATTTGAGTATAGAAGAGTACATTTTCATAACATAATTTTATATGCAAGTTTTAATACAAATATATAAACAATTTTAAAACTTCAATTAATGTCGTCCCAACGTCAACGATTGTAATTAATCGAAACACGTTTAATGTATGTTCCTGTTATTTGCTAGAAATAAATCATTATTTAATTTAAAATACGCTGAAAAGTGCATTCAAATCGGTGTCGGATAACATCAGAGGCAACCTGTTAATGTCAAGTGTCACGAATCGTTCGGTTCTGTAGATAAGATTCCGTAAGCATCGGTGTTGGAATGACGCGGCCCACAATATTAAATTAAAGTATCGCACTCGATCATCGCGGCACCAATAAAATGGCGAGCTTTTTTATACCAGATCGAATTAATTGATTTCTATTGGTCGGTCTTGATTATTTCGTTTATACACACAATTTAATAGAGCGACGGGATTTTTCAAAGGAAAAGTTATCGTGTATTTCATTTTTTTTTTATTAAATTTAATATCAAATGTTTAAGTTTACGACTAATTTATTATCTCTGCACCAAAGATCGCAGTTCGTTAGTTTTAAAGACATCAACGCGTTCTGTTTTATATATATATATATATATATATACGCTACTTACTTCAACTTCTTTATCAAAATATTTTATCATAACGTAAATTTACAATAATATATTGATATTAAGAAAATGAAATATTTAAAAGAATTAAACACGGCTTGTATAAGTTATGCAGTTTAATCTTTAGAAAGTATCAGAATAATCAAGACAGAAAATTATAAAATGTTTAGTTGAACGATTGTCTTCATATTTAAATAGTAAAATGTAATTCATGGAATGGGAACAATGTGACAGGCAGTAAAGGTGATTTTACATGGAGGAGGCGCGGATAAATGGGGCGTGACTGAAGTTGTATGAGGCAGGTCACGAGCTGGTAGACGATTTTGCCTTTATAAATCTACAATTTAATGTTATGCCTCTAGAGCAGGCCTTTTACAATTATTATAAATTTATAGATTACAGAAATATAATTCAGGATTATTTAGATAACATTTTCTTAGAATAGATACGGACAGACGGCGAGACGGAAAATAAGGTAGCTGTTAGATAAAGATTGAAATGCGATTTAAAAGATATTGAATATCTCTCTACGATGTTCTGAAATCCATTGAATTTGCCGAAAAATACAAAAGTATAATAAAATACAAATACAAAAGTCTTTCAAGTATTCTCTTGTTTGTTATCTTTACATTTTATCTGGCTTATGAAAAAGTAAATCAAAAATATCGCGTCGAATATTGATAGGCTGCACAAGGCGTCTTAAGATGTTATATCGCAATATGTAAATAGTTTTTACTTTCTAAAATATAACTGACGTTACGTACTGTTTACATACTAATTATAAATTCAATCAGTTATGTACTTGGCTGAGGGGATTAGTATGGAATGTTGACAACCTGTTTTTTAATCAGTTAACTATTCTATTTTATTAATTTAGGATTTCTAACATATGTTCACTGAGGGATCTGCAAGATCAAGTATTGTACATATCTATTTGTAACTAATTAGTCGTTTTTAATTTTTTTGAAAACTTTAATGACAAATGTAGGGAAATATTCGAAGAAATACGATACAAATACCTTCAATAGAACATTACATTTATGTGTGTTGTATAAACGTACAAAGTCTTTAAAGGCACAATTTTCAGACTCGCCGATCGTTAATATTCTCTCTGAGCTATGAAGGTCGTTAAAAGTAATCACAGATTAATAAAAAAAACAACGAGTAAAGGAGGCAGTGAGCGGACGAGCGCGCTCGGGGCATGCGTGCGAAAGCCTGCGTCCTGCGTCGCTGCATCGCAGACACTCGACACGCCACATCCCGGAAGGCTGCGGTTTGCTCCCGCAACGTTCTCACAAATTCACCCTTTTTCACATTCATACCGACCAACTTGTACGACTTAATGCGTCAACTCACATGAATGTTTAGCTTACCTTAACCTAATTAACCTTATTATTTGAATTCCAAGAAACAAAGATATAACAAAACATATTTTACTTAAATAACAAATGTGTCATAAAAGATGCATAGTAAATTCTAATATATGCAATAAATAGAATATGTACGTATAAAAGAGGTTAGTAATGTTTTATTAGAATTTATTGTAACTGCTAAAAGAGTTCCACTATTGAAGTATTACCACTAATTTTCAATAGTGTTCTAAGTTACGAGAACCTATGTTGTAGTTATTTTAAAGTTATTTGCTTTTCACACATGGGATGATCTGGAGTACGGGTTAAATAATTTCCCTTCGTTTTATTGTTAATTCCTGTGTGTTTTTGTAAAGTTCTCGTTACTAAATAATACCACTACAATTGTTACGAAGGTTATCATAATAATTTTGAAAAAAACTAAGTTTATCACTCAAAGGTATTTAATGACTGTAGTCAAATGTAAGATTCGAGTATGCAGCTATACATCTCTTAGAGATCCTTCTATTGAATTAGCGGTACTATTAAAAACTTTTAAGCATCAACTATTTGCTATAAAAACCATGCGTGACCAATTTATTAGGAGTCGTTTCGTATCTCTGTTCCGTATATATTCGGAATAGTTTTTTTTATTAATAATAAACAATAATGGATAAATCTAAATCTGCCAGCGTTTATAAGTTACAAATAATTCTTAGTGCCAAAGCGCAATCAACCTTCAAGACTGCTAACTAATATTAAAATAAATACGATGATGATTTACATTTATGACAGTGTTGATATATAGTGGAATTAACATTAAGATCACTATATCATTGTACACTAAAAGTTGCAACAGCTAATAAGTTGTTTCATTTATTAGCTATGAATACTGATTTTGGTTATTTTGTTTGATATGTATTGCCATGCACATAAATGAAAATATTTCGCAATAATTTCCATGTTCATCGATTCTGAAATTAAATGTATGAGTGATATCTTTTATTCAATATCGTAAATGTCCTCCTGTAATATGTTTACAGTATGTAAGTTATGGTAATATGTGACATAAATACTCGTACATACTATATTAGAGATCCGATGTCGCTTATTTGTGCTTTAAATCATTTTGTGAGCGAGACGGCGGCGGCATATCATACATCGCGCGCCGATCGTGTTCTTATTGCTGCGACTGAGCAATGACTTTTAAGCGAACCTGAGAAGCTTTACCTCGTTAAAATTTGTTGTTCCTTTTTCATACCGGTTGCCTAGAAACTAAAAAAAATAATAATATTAAACTTTACATAGTTTTATTAGCGCTTTTAAGATATTATACTTTAACACTAACAAAAAAATAGGTATGAGCATAACAAAAGAAGGGTAAATTAATTCGTGCGTCATTAAATTAATACATCGCTAACTATTCGTTCAATGCAAGTAAATACTTGCAAACGTAAATACGTTATATTTACAAATGTTCACTTAGTGCTAGCTTACATTATAAAAGGAAGCTTTGTTTAAAACTTTACATTCTTAATTCGAGTAGATTCGGTTTGTGGTAGTTAAGTGAGTCAGGTTCTTCTTTTATATATTGCATATAAATAAAAGAAATAGGTTTTGTAACTTGGTATGATGATACGTCGGCCCGGCCGCATGAATCATTACCGATGGTTTGGCATTTGCATGACCACGCGGCGAACGGGGCCGACTAATTGCTATTCCATACGATATAAATCACATAGATATATAGACCGCTTAAGGCGCTATCTTACATTGTTATCGGCATATAAGGATCATTTTATTCGAGACGTTGTAAACATCGCCATTATTAAATTTCGTTAAATAACCTCCAAAAAGGTAAAGGAACGTAATAAATGTGGATTAAGACCGTATCAAGAAGGCTATAAATAAGAATAAGTCGAAGATGATAATAATATTGGATATTTTTTTAAATAATCGTCATATCGGTGATTATGAATTATTATTACATTTAAATTTTATTTTTGCATTGCACTTCACAAAGTACTGTTTATGGTTCTATTTACTGGTATTAAAATATTAGACTTGTGAATACTTAAATGACTTCTTTTCAATTGGGACAGACTTTTACAAAGTTTAGGACGCAGGAATCAGAGTTGCCTTGAAAGGAATCTGAGTATGAGGAGAGTGCGTGATGTGGGCACAGGCTTCGTGTACCGGCTGGTCGTGCGGCGAGGCGGTCGCGCGCCGCCTAGCGCGCCCGGTGGTCCTCTCGGGGCGGGGTCTGCGCGGCCACTCGGCTGTGCGCGCTGGCCACCCGCCCCGCGCACCCCCGCACACCCTGCGCCTTAGCCTGCCCGCGCCCGCGCCGCTTATCGCCGCATCTTCAGCCTAACTTCACTTACGTCACGCCGTATAATTGTACAGCGACTGGTCTCGGGGCCTCGAATTAGTTTAATGCTCACGGCTGAGGTCAGAACAACAAATATCCATACCCCCTACCTACTCGTTTATTTTATCAGCTAAAATTTGCAAAATCATTAGAAAGTCGTCGTATTACTTCTTATAACACGAATACAAATGCAACGTTTAGATGTCACGACAATGTCGTAATTTCGAAAACATGTTTTTTAATGTGTGCTTTATCACATTGGTCATTTCGTAATGTTTTAATATGTACATCATTAACAGTGTTTGCTCAATTAATAGCTGTTTACTGACACATCAAGTAATTTACACATACGTACAATATATGTATATGTAAACAATTATCTATTAAATTCCTATGTACAGGAAACGGTTGCGGAATAAACGCATCGAATACATTTAAAAGCCACTTTTAAAAGCTGCAAAAAAGTAAAGGTGGCCGACGGCTATTCAATGATTCGTGAGATATGCTCAGTCGACAACAAACAGAATTCGTACAGCAAGAGCTTGACTTTGAACGAAATCTAATTTGTGTTATTGTGTAATGCGATCCGGCGGCCGCCGGCCGCCGCGCACAATGACCGGGATCCGCCGAATTTATCGCTCGGTTTCACAACAAATCAAAATTTAACGAGCCTGCGCAAACTCCGGGCTTGCAATGCCACCTTCGGGTGCACTTGTGCGTGTGATTGTACCGCCCACGACAACCGACGCGACACTCAGTTTGGGCGCCCATCTGTACTTTACTTTTTCACTCTCCTTTCTTCTCGCTCTCATCTGTGCGTCAGATTATGAGCCCCCGACTTATCTTATGATGCTATTTATTGGCACGTAAATACACACTTTTTGTGGAATGCAGATTACGGACAGGTAACATAAGCAGGATAAGTATTTGAATAAATACTATTAGAAAATTAACAAATACAGCTCACCGATATATACTTTTGCTTTGACTTTCCTACATTTTTTTCGAACAATGGTCTTAAAGAATTAACAAAACGGATTGATTTTTCTTTTGACACGTTAAAAAGTTGTTTGGGGATGTGATTAAGGATTTCTTTGAATATTTTTTTAAATGAATTATCTACTAGCAAGCAAAGGTTGTCGGACTTCGGGCGAGTGTAACAAAGGATTTACCTGTATTAAACAAATTCCTGTTAAGCTGAACGCAGATAACCCGCGCGGACAAGAAAGCGTTCTCTTCTGTTTCGTTGTTTCCCTTTTGTTTCGTATCTTATCGGATTTTAATTACGAGTGTAGAGGAATCTCGTTATTCCTTAAATGGATATGACTGCATCGGACTAATTTATTATTAACGTGCGAAGGATTTTATTTAAATGATTCCTAAATGGTATTATAAGAGAGTACACTAAAGAGAAAATACGACATACAAAGACAAAGGCTTTTATTAAAACTTTAAGGTATATCGACAAAATGACTTTCCGAGCATAAAATGACAAGAAATTACATAAAATTGGTAATATTTTATGAAATTTACATAATTTAATTATTATAATTTGATTAGTATAATATACATATATGTAATCAATTTCATAACAATACTTTCTCACGACTTAGAGCTATGAAATTGTATGGGGAACTAATCTTGCTATTTGCGCAGTAACAATTATTATTAATATGATTTCTGTGTTGTTATTTCAGAGTCATCCGTTGGTACTGGCGCTGGGTGCTTCCCGTCGGGCGCGGTGGTGCACACGCAGACCGGGCCGCGGGATATTGGCTCTCTGAAGAAAGGAGATCGCGTGCTCGCTGCGGCGGACGACGGCAAAATGATATATTCAGAGGTGAGTCTGATATTATTTTTTCCCGACTGTGTTTTCACGGGTTTCTATGTCTGTCCATTCCATTGGGACCTCCTGGAGCCTACCCCGCTGTACCGATTTAGAAGAGTTTATCATCAGATTCCTATTCTTCCCAGAGTGTCATAAGGGTAATTACTTTTTTATATTAAGTGCTTGTTAACAAACGGGCACGAAATCAAGTCGAATGTCATGACCTGATGTGAAGTGGTCGCCCCTACATGTACCCCTTAAACGAGAAAAGATCGACTTAACAAAATGTGTCGTCCCCAGTCTTTACCAAAAAAAAATAGAGAGTGTATACACGACGACACGGACCATGTCGCAGCGGCTGCCAGCCTTACTTTATTTAAATTTAAATCTTGACTTATTCAAAAAGCATCTTATAATTTTTCAACTAACGAAATTCATGTTCGCCATTTAAGAGTTTTTTTTTTTTTGTTTTCTTGCAGTTTTTGTCGTCGCAATTCATATTTTATTTCATTTAATATAACATGTAATTTTACTACGATGTCTACGCGGTAATGACTCGGTAGAACCCTTACATTCATACAAAAAAACTGCTAGCCTCTACCGCTAACCCATTACTTAAAAAAAGAAATTGTTCTCCTTTGTTTGGTATTTCTAAAATCAAATATATTCTCATTTCCAGGTGTTGACTTTCATGGATCGAGATCCGAACGCAACGAGACAATTCATAGAAATAACTGCTGAGAATGGTGTCACCATCACCACGACGCCGTCGCATCTGTTGCTACTAGCAGCGGCGGACCGCTGGCGAGAGTCCTTCGCTGTCAACATCAAGCTGGGTGACGTTCTGCTTACGAGGGGAACGGGAAGCGTGATGAGGCCATCCAAAGTAGTCCATACGAGGATGGTGAAGAGGCGCGGAGTATTCGCGCCCCTCACTAAAGCCGGAACTATCATAGTTGACGATGCCTTAGCGTCGT
The DNA here is from genome assembly GCA_018246295.1 of Papilio alexanor hazarajatica. Classification (NCBI taxonomy): domain Eukaryota; kingdom Metazoa; phylum Arthropoda; class Insecta; order Lepidoptera; family Papilionidae; genus Papilio; species Papilio alexanor. The sequence goes on along the minus strand of DWLR01002863.1, from coordinate 4,809 downwards.
GTTATGCGCTCGTCCGCAGCCATTCTCTAGCTCATGCCGCAATGGCGCCCTTACGATGGATGGCCAGTTGGAGCAAAACCGAAGAAATGCCGCGCGGTGTACATTGGTATGCCAATGCTTTATACTCCTTCGGCGATTACGTACTGCCTTCCTCGTACAAATATCGTTAGTGACGTGCTAGTGCGGCGACCGTTTAGTAATAATGACTTGCGCGCGGGACGTGCCTTTGACGGATTATGTAAATAGTATCCAAGTGTAAATATCGACGCGGACTGGTCGTGTAAATAGGCTCTCAATAATGCAATTATTACTCTGCTACATAGGACGCCTCGACTACGTATGTATATCGTATTAACCCATTGAAATTGTATTTATTAAGTAATGTAAGAGACATATTTTTGCAGATAGCAGTTGGCGTTCAAATATTTTGTAAATTGTGTCGGTGTTGTTATTCTGCACAATGCAGAAATAATTAAATGTATGCGCTTATGTTTTTTTATAAGTAGTTGTATATTTAACATTGTTTCACACTTAAGTGGCTCTTATTATCTTTTATTACTGTCTTGACACTAAACTTAATTCGTGTCCGTGTTCTGCGATTGTAACTAGACATTCCATGCCTCTAATCTTTTACGTACTAACATTCTAAACGTGTAAATTATGATGAAATTGTGATCTTGGTACCTAAACCAGTGCCTTAAGATTTTATTTATTGTTATTATTGTAGGCTAGTTATCTATTTAAAAAATGACGACGGGAAGATTGCTTCGATGTAACATACATTTAACTTATTCTACTTTATTTTCTACGTCTTCTTTACTAATAATATTTTTTTTTATTTATTACTTCTTTATTATTAGTTTAAGATGTCATTTATTTATTCGTTTATAGTTAGAAATGCATTCTAAGAGATTTGAGTTTCTCCTGAACATACGAGCACTTTCGAAGAATATTTCGATACAAAATTGTACATTTTAAATGACGCGGTAAAGAAGGATTTGTGTAAATGTATTTTTGTATTAAATGACATAAGTGCCAATAATTATAAGGTATAACAATTTATTGAAACAATAGCATTAACTACATAATGTCCTAGATAATTAACCAGTTTTATACAATTATTATCACTCAAGAGATTAATAAATATAGATAAGCAATTAAATTGACTACAAACCCAAGTGTAAAAATATTACTTTCTTTGTAATATTTGCCCAAGAATATTTAACTTATCTACTTAACTGCTGTAACCATTAGTAGAACATCTCATCGAGTATTAAGGCACCCAATGATCGTCGAAATGATCTTGTACTGAAGTTAGGGTTCCTATAGAATGAATTTAAAATAAAACTGTTTTTTTATGTTAGCAGTATTGTATAGTAAAATATTTTCTTAAAATTATATCTATGACACGTATGAGATATAATCAAACATAACTGAAGAATCATATTCGCCAATTATATTCATAAGCTTGAATTTACATTGTAACAAAAATAATTCAATTGTTTACATCCCTATTAACAATGTAAATCTATCTACAAAAATAACTATGATTACATATATTCGATACTTAATTATCTTTGCAGTACAGTATTGCTTTATTCCATAGTTTGTCAGTTATAAATAACATAGTTGTTATTTAGCGACACTATGTTTTGTTCAACTAATACATAACCTGTGTAGATAAGATTTTGGCTATATAATTTATGTAAAAATAAAAACTAAAAAACAATATTGAAGGTGAATGAAAACTTACGTAATATATGTTACTTTGAATACACATAGCTGTTTATTACTGTGTAAAATTGTGTCGCCTTAAAATAAAATACTTTATATCTATTAACACATGATAAATTTATGCTGACAGTATAAAACAGACTTTAAATTTGGCGTTTTATTTATTTATTAACAATCAATTCGTACTTAAGCTAAATGTTAAATATTAGAAGATGTATAATATTTGTATACTCGAAGGACTTGTTAAAGTTAAACTCCTATTAGATATATTTATACCACTGTGCAGTTATCAAGAACACTTCCTACTAACGTCCTGTATGTATGATCGGATTAAGTGAATAAAATGTTGGCTTTGTAGAAATAACTTTGTTTTCTTTTCAACTAACTTTAATCAAATATCTCTTAAGGAGGTTGCCACAAGGGTTGTGCGGCGACTGCCCGGTGCCGCTATGTACTTTTACAATAGAAATCAGAACGACTACCACACTGTGCAACGAAACGACATACGGCACCGCAAAGCTGCTCAGTACTTTCGAGCTTTATCTCTATTACCATTCAGTCTTTGAGCGACGTTGTGTATAGCGGTGCCACACAATGCCACCCATGTGGCTTCACTTTAACTTCGAGACTACAACTATGTGTCCTAAATTCTGATCCTTATTGAATTGAGTAATTATCTCATTACATATCATAAATTTACATTAGTGCATGTATGACATGTAAATATTACGTAAAGTAGACATAAAATATAAATCATGATGGTCTTGGCTATTTTAACTCTTCACATCTTAATCATTTACTATAGTAGACAAATGTATGTACTATTTAAAGTAGGTCTTTAATTGAAAAACATATAATTATATCGCATGTTTTGGATAATAATTTATGTCTTGGTACTATTTCTTTAATTGAAATTCAATCTAGTTTAGATAGTGTCTACTATTTTGCAAATGTTTTTGTCATAATTTAAAATTATTCACATTTATATTTTCAAATTCGCTAAATCGCAAATTTCATCTTATTATTCCGCATTCTACTCAATTATAAATATTTTTTAAATATTCTATGTGTCTATTAATAGTAGGCACACAATAAAGGTTAATGTTCGAAATATTCAGAGATACTCGATTTTATTGTATTGGAACTAAAATAAAATCAGTAATTGATATAGCTAAACATAAATCATTGATTCGGATTTGGCAAAGTTCTCGACGATCAAAACTTGGTTAATGCTTATAAAATCTCCCTGGAGATAAAACACAAGGTAGCCACGTCTCAGTAATTACAAAATATTTAAAAGCGGGCGTTGTCATTGAATAAATTAATTTATTAATTCGTTGCCTATCATTGGACGTAGATAACGCATTCGAAGGCGTTTTACTACTTTATTCATAACATATTCAAACGATTAAAAAACTAGTATTCACTGATAATGAGGATAATCTTAAAATACAACGATATCTCAAAGCCACCAAAATAGTATTCATAATTGTCGACATAATATTCAAAGGTGCAATATAAAGTGCATAACTTTTTTAGTAATATAGCACGCATTACGGTTACGGGTCCTCTTCATTCTTTGTGTTTTGTATTTGTGTATTTTTGTTGTAACTTAAATGAAAAGTGAAAAGGAAACAAGCTCGCTTTTTACGAATTAGATCTTGGAACTCATTCCAAGATCTAATTCGTAAAAAGCGAACTATTCTTGTAATTATTTATTATTGACCGCAATTAACGGATATCTCGGACACAGCTTTGACGATTGCTTGAAGTTTTGTACTAAGGTACGTATTTAGATAATTTATATTTATCTATATCTTACGTCAACTATCTAAGTATTATCAATGGTAACTTACTGATGTCTCATCTGTATATGTCATTCAGATAATGTCATAATATAGTGCCATCTAACAAGGCACTATATTATGACATTATCTGAATATTAAATATCTATTTAAAAAAAATCTTATAACGCCTTTTAACAAAACCAAAACCGAGCTTAATGTATAATTCTATCTAATTGTATAATTTTATATCTAATTTGTAAAATTCTTCCCTTTTTAGTGACAAGAAATGGAAAAAAGCATCATTTACAGTATTGGTTGCCATGGTAATGTTGACAGTTGTTAATGTTGACGGATCAGGAGGGTCTAACGTTCTAATGGGTTCAAGTCCCCCAAAGTCATCGGAGTTCTTCGACTAATTTTAAAGTGAGCTTTATAATTATGATTCTAATTATTATTTTAAAAATTTTCTGATTTAAACTAAACAGTGTTTAACAGTGGTAGAGTCCGCAACAATAACATCTGTTGCACGAATGGCCCGCTCGACCGATGAAATACCACGACCTCACAGAAGACAGGCGTGAAGTAGAAGTTTTCTGCGTTTCGTCTGAGGAGTGAGGTACCGGAGGCCTAATTTTAGTTCTCTTACCTTTTCCACCCTTTTCTAATACGGAAAGGATGGGAAGGGAAGGAGGATTTGACGAGGAAGAGGATGGATTGGAGAAGGTAATGTTCATTTTTCTGTCAATCCCCTTCTCTGTCTATTAAAGGTATGCAACGCATCTGCAACTCGCAAATGCTTGTTGCAGATGTCTATGGGTAGCGGTCGCTTAGGTGACCGCTTGCTCGTTTGCCACCTTCTTGTATAAAAAAAAGACAAATTAACAAGCAGGTCAGCTGATGTTGTGAACCCCAGTTATCAATCAAGATCCGAAACAAAAACTTTACTATAATCCTCTGCCTCTTCCCACCCTTCTCTAATAAGAAAAGGGTGGGGTGGGGAAATGGATTAGACAAAGGGGGGGAGGTGATAGGAAAAGGAAATATCCTTTTTTCTGTTTCTACTCTCCTCAGTCCATTTAAGGAGGGCAACGCATCTGCAACTCATTAGCTTGTTGCAGATGCGTGCGGTCAGTTAACATCCTTCGACGTCATGGTACCTTCTTACAATTGTTTTTGCTGTTGACAGTGTGTTTTCTGATGCTCTCCTGACTAAACACAAGCAGTCGCTGACAGAGCTCATCCGTCGCGACAAGAACCACCCCAGCGTGGTCATGTGGTCCGTGTCCAA